>JAQZBX010004986.1:0-57997 GCA_029593785.1 Cabassous unicinctus | reverse complement strand
CATGTCATGTCTGGCAGTTCCCTCATTTGATCAGTCTTCCCAGGCGGTTGGTCTCTCTGGTCGCATCCACGCAGTAGGTTTCGCTCAGGTACTGAAAACAGTATATATAGCAGCCCGTGGAGGGGTCCTGTGCATACAGAACCTCCCGCTTCTTGGCATCGGTGATGACCCTGAGGTCCCCGTGGTATTCCACCACAAACTCGCCCCGGGAGAACTGCTTGGTGGCAATCACTCCCCTGCCTTTGCTGTCGATGAGGTCAATCTTCATTCCTTCCTCCTTCCCACTTTCAATCAGCTCGTCTATTCTTTTCCTTTCTTCAGATTGCAACTCAGCTTTGCTCTTCTTGGAGCTCCTTCGGTCAGGGTAGAAATCAGTGAGTTTGCGATTCTGTTGCGTTTTCCCTTGAGCTTTTTTCCCGAGGGGCCTGTTTGACCTTGATGGGCTTTTTCGGAGTTTGCTTGGTGACAGCTCTAATGGTAGAATCCCAAGAGGAGGTGGGAGTTTGGGGAGGTTCTGCTGCTTCAGATTTTTGGTTTGGAAAAGGTGCCAGGGGACCTCCCCTGGCGTCTTTGATCTTCTGTTCCTCGGGACTTCATGGTGCTCAGTGTTGGCGTTCCCGCTGTTTCTTTTCTCCTTTGGTCTCCTGTAGATTCCGGCTGTTGGTTTCCCCTGGCATTTGACTTCGTGATGCGCGACTGAGTTCTCTTTCTGAAGGGGGAACGCATTCCAGAGCATTTGTGCGGGCTCATGTAGAAATAGATCTTTGATTGCCCGGTAAATACATTCTCCTGGCCAGGCCCATGGCGGCGCGCCCCGCGCCCTCCTCCGCGCGGTCTCGGCTCGCCCTCCACCGCTGCCGCTACCGCTGCAGCCGCCACCAGCGCCGTCGCGGCGCGGCAGGGAAGGGAGGGCGGCGCAGCAGCCCCGGGCCGGCCCGGGACCGAGGGACGCAGGCAGGGAGGCGCCCACCGTCCGGCTCCCGGCTCGGAGAGCTCCATCCATTATTGATTTCTAGCTTGAGTCGATGACGATTAGAGAAAGTACTTTGCATAATTTCGGGTTTTTTTTGTGTGTGTGTGTGTGTGTGTGTGTTTTACATTTATTGAGATGTATCTTGTGACCCAACATATGGAGAAGGATCCATAAGCACTTGAAAACAATGTATATCCTGCTGTTTGGGGGTTTAAGGCCCTATAAATATCTGTTAAGTTTAGTTCATTTTCATAATATTCAAGCTCTCTGTTTATTTATTCTCTGTCCAGATGTTCTAGTCCATGCTAAGAGAGGTGTATTGTGCCTCCCGTATCTTGGGACACCCAGGTTAGGTGCATAAATATTTATTATAGTTATTTCTTCTTGGTGAATTGCCCTTTTATTAATATATAATGATCTACTTCATCTCTTATAACAGTTTTGTATTTAAAATCTGTTGTGTCCAATATTAGTGTCATTACTCCTGACCTTTTTTGATTACTATTTGCGTGGAATATCTTTTTCCAAGCTTTCACTTTCCACCTGGTTGTGTCCTTATATCGGAGGAGAGTCTCTTGTAGACAGCATATAGTTGGCTTATATCTTTTTCCATTCTAACAATCTGTATCTTTTATTTAACAAATCAATTTTATTGATACATATTAATAAAGCTAAATCCATCCAAAGTGTAAAAGCAATAGTATTTGGTATAATCACATAGCTGTGCGTTCAACACTTCAATCATTTTTAGAGCATTTTCATTATTCCAATAACAGTAATAATAAAAAATCCCCCAAAATAAACTCATCACCTCTCAGTCTCTCTATGCTTCCTCTGCTGTACACATCTGTATTCTTTTTCCATCCTTCTAGATTATTTGTACTTATATTTTGTAAAAACAGTCTTATATATGCAATATCACCGATATTCATATTTTACATGAGGTTTCACTATGTTATACAATCCCATGTGACATTTTTTAGCTTTCCTTCTTATAATATGCATGACCTCAGACTTACCCTTTCAATCACTGCCACACCCATATAATAGCTCTGCTAGATACAAACACTATGATGTGCTTTCACCAATTCTAGTCATTTCCAAAGATGTACAAACAAACTTTTTATCAATTCTGCACACATTAACCCTCAGTTCTCCATTCTCTACCCTCATTCTATATTCTGGCAACCTATATTCTTAACTCGATGAATTTACACAACATAGTTAGTTCATAATAGCACAATCACACAGTATTTGTTCTTTTGTGTCTGTCTTGCTTCACTCAACATGATGTCCACCAGGTTCATCCAAGTTGACATATGCTTCAGAACTTCAATTCTTTTTACACATGCATAATATTCCATCATGTGTATGAACCACAATTTGTTAATCTATTCATCAGTGGATAGTTACCTGGGTTGTTTCCATCTTTTGGAAGCCATGAATAATGCCACTATGAACATAAGTGTTCATCTGTCTGTCTGTGTCATTGCTCTTAGTTCTTCTGAGTATATACCTAGGAAAGGTATTGCCAAGTCACATGGGAAGTCTAAATTCATCTTCCTTAGGAACTGCCAAACAGTGCTCCACAGAGGCTGACCATTCTACATTCTCACCAACAGTGAATAAGCATCCTTATCTCTTCCTATCCTTATCTCTCTTCTCCAACACTTACAGTTTTTCCACTTTTTAATAACATCCAGTCTAACAGGTGAGAAATTTATCTCATTGTAGTTTTGATTTGCATTTCCCTAATTGCTGGCGATGTTGAACATTTTTTCTTGTGTTTTTTCACTATTTGTATTTCTTCTTTGGACAATTGTCTATTCAAGACTTTTGTCCAGTTTTTAATCAAGTGGTTTGTCTTTTTACTGTTGAGAAGCATGATCTCTTTTGTGTGTGTGTATTTTTTTATTACATTAAAAAATTTTTTTAAACATAAATGTTACATAAAATATAGGGGATTCCCATATGGCCCACTTTCTATATGATCTCTCTATATGTAACAGATATTAAACCCTTATTGGATATGTTATTGCCAAATATTTTCTCCCATTGGGCTGGCTGCCTTTTCAAAGTTTTGACAAACTCCATTGAGGTGCAAAAGTGTTCAATTTTGAGGAGGTCCCATTTATCTATTTTTTCTTTAGTTGCTCATGCTTTGGGTGTAGGATTTAAGAAACTACTGCCTACCACAATATCTTGAAGATGTGTTCCTACATTTTCTTCCAGGAGTTTTATAGCTGTTGCTGCTATATTTAGGTCCTTTATTTATTTTGAGTTAAATTTTTTATAAGGTGTGAGACAAAGCTCCTCTTTCTTTTCTTTTGGCTATGTCTATCCAGTTCTTCTACCACCATTTGTTCAAAAGAATGTTCTGGCCCACCTTAAGTTATCAAAATCAGAACAGGGACTCAGTAATGGGGTGGAGATTTTCTCCCAGGAGTCTGATTTAAGGGAGACCTAAAAGCAATTTTTCTCCATGCAATTTTCAGAATGGCCAGCAGATAGCACTCATCAATGCACCTTTTCATGGACGTATTTCTTTTGATCTCTGCTTTCCCATGTTTTGGTCTAGACAGAGCCAAGATTCAAAGCAGGCTCTTCTGGCCAAATTCACTGAAGAGAAGACCCCTGACTCCGACTCCACTTTCCCTTGTAACAGCTGATAAGGAAGAAGACATCTGTTCTGCTCTCAATTAGCTGAAGTGAGTCAAGTGTTTATCCCTGCGTAATATCTTGGGGGTGGAGGTTGAGAGCCCTTGTTGGCCACTGTAGTGGTTTGGTAACTCAAGGTTGTTGTTTCATGTTCTTCATTTCTCTGTCCGTCATCCTCCTGGAAGTTATATAGCACTGTTCTGGACTGCTGATCCTGAAAGCAGATCCCTTGGATAGGTTTTGGCCCATTCTCCATTGTTTTTGTGAGAAAGTTGTGCCCCACCTGCCTAATCTGACATCATCTTTCCAGAACTCGCAGTCTATATCTTTTGATTGGGGAATTCAATCCACTAACATTCAATGTTATAACTGTAAAGGCTTTCCTTAATTTGTCCATTTTCTTCCTATGACATTTTCATTTTCATATCATAGTATTGTCTGTCTTCATACCCTTTAAGTTACCCTTACTAATAATCTTCATTTCTTTTTTGAGTTTGTGTAGGTTTTTCATGTGTTACCTGGAATTTGTCCATTTCATCCAGGTTGTTTAGTTTGTTGGCATACAGCTTTTCATAATACCCTCTTATGATACTTTTATTTCTGTGGGGTCGTTAGTCTTGCTCCACTTTCATTCCTGATTTTATTACTTTGCATCTTGTCTCTTTATTTCTTTGTTAGTCTAGCTAAGGATTTGTCAATTTTATTGGTCTTCTCAAAAATCAGCTTTTTATTTTGTTGATTCTCTTAATGGCTTTTTTTCTCTAGTTTATTTCTGCTCTAATCTTTGTTTTCTTTACTTCTATTTGCTTTGGGATTAGTTTGCTTTTCTTTTTGTAGTACTTCCAGCTGTATAGTTAGGTCTTTGATTTTAGCAATTTCTTCTTTTTAAATATAGGCATATTTAATATAGAACTATAAAATTCTCTCTCAGCACTGCTTTCACTGCATCCAATAAATATTTATATGTTGTGCTCTTTTTTCATTCATTTTGAGACATTTAGTAATTTATCTTTCAAATTCTCCTTTGACTCACTGATTGTTTTAGGCTGTGTTGGTTAGCCTCCATATAGTTTTCAAATTTTACCATCCCCCACCTATTATTGATTTTCACCTTCATTCCATGTGATCCAAGAAAGTGCTTTCTATAATTTTAATATTTTTTTAATATTGAGGCCCAACATTTGGTCTGTCCTGGAGAAAGATCCATATGTACTTGAGAAGAATGTATATCCTGCTTATTTGTTGTATAATGTTCTGTATATGTCTGCTAGGTCTAGTTTGTTTATCATATTTTTCAAGTTCTTTCTTTCCTTATTGATAATCTGTCTAGTTTTTCTACATATTGATGGAGGTGGAGTGCTGAAGTCTCCAACTATTATTATAGAGATGTCCATTTTTCCATTCTGTTTTGCCAGTGTTTAGTTCATGTATTTTGGTGCACTCTGGGTAGGTGAATAGATATTTATGATTGTTGTTTCTTTATGGTGGCTTTTCTCTTTTATTATTATATAATGGCCTTCTGTATCTCTTATAACATTTTTACATTTAATTTCTATTTGTCCAATATTAGCATAACTATTTCTACTATTTTTTGGATATGGTTTGAGTGGAATATCTTTCCCAGCCTCCCACTTTCAGCCTATTTGTATCCTTAGGTCTAAGGTGACTCTTCTGTAGATAGCATATGGATGGCCCATTGTTTACCTATGAATATTTTGAACTCTCCCTCATTTTTGAAGCAAAATTTCACCAGATAATTCTTGCTTGGCAGTTGTTCTCTTTCAATATCTTAAAAATATCATACCACTGTCTTTTTCTTCCATGGTTTCTGGTAAGAAATCTGTACTTTCTTAATTTCCCTTTTTGTGATGGATCACTTTTCTCTTGCTGCTTTCAGAATTCTTTCTTTATCTTTAGCATTTAGTATTCTCATAAATATGTCTTAGATTAGGTGTATTTATATTTATTCTGTTTGGGGTATGCTGTGCTTTTTGGACATATACTTACATGTCTTTCATGTGAGCTAGAAAAATTTTGGCTATCATGTCCTCAAATATACTTTATGCCCCCTTTCCATTCTCTTCTCCTGGAATTCCTATGATTTTTATGTTGGTATGTTTTATGCTATTACTCAACTCCTTGATTCCCTGCTCAACTTTTTACGTTCTTATATCTTACTATTTCTTCTGTTTTTTCAAATTCATATGTACTCTAATTTGATAATTCTTTCTTCTGTCATTTAAAATTAGTTGTGGAATTCTCTCATGTATTTTAAATCTCATCCATTGTGTCTTTTGTTCCCAAGTGTTCTCTTATTTTTCTGCTCATATTTTCAAATTCTTCTTTGTACTCATCCAGTGTATTCTTAATGTTCTTTATCTTTTTAGCCATATTTTCCTTCAACTCCTTGATGTGAGTTAAGAGATGTATTTAAGTAGCAATGATTAGTTCTTTCAAATCCTGTGTCTCATCTAGTATTTAATTTGTTCCTTTGACTGGACCATATCTTCCTATTTCTTAGTATGGCCTGTAAGTTTCGCTGATGTCTAGGCACCTGATTATGATGCTGAGTTTACTCTGATGGTTATTTTTTCTCCCTTGCCTAGGATTTTATTACTGCCAGTCTTTGTTATGGCTCTTCTTTGATTATTGGTTCAACTTATTCTAGGCCTTTAAAATTGCCGCTGTTTGACCCCAACAAGGCCAGGGACCCACTTTTAAGGTTCAGAACAGTTTCCAAGGGCCTTGGGGAGGGAGACAGTAAAAACACCAAAAATCCTCTTTTATTTTTTCTCTTAGTGTGCACTTTCCAGCACTGCCAGCAGCTGGTGCTCTTTGGTAACTTTCCCCTCAACCCTGGAGGGAATGTTTCACTCAAACCATCACCAGATGGGCAGTGCTGAAACAATGTTACAGAGAATTTTCCCTCTGGCCCATTATTCAGAGCCAATCTTTCCAGGTCAAAATTACTGATGAGCATCCACTCTCCTTTCTCAACTGCACCCTCCCTTTTCTCAGGAAGGAGAAAATCACTGCCCCTCTGCATCAACAGTATCCAGTCCCAGGCATTAAAGAGGCAAGAAAGTACAGTACTTACCAGGTCATTTTGCATCAATTTGATCAGTCCCATGGAGGCTGGATGGGGCAAGGTCTCACCTCCCCCCTCAGCTTCTTGAAATGCTATCTGCTTTTTCCAGCTGAGAATAAAAGATCAGCACCCCACTTAGCCCCACAAAAACCATAACTTTTGGAAAGAAAGCAATGGAAATAAAGCACTACCTGTTTCCTTCCGACAGAGAATGGAAAGAAAGCACTACCTGTTTCCTTCAGAAAGAGATTTGAAATTCAAGTATTTTTCTCTGCATCTCTTGGTGGATAAAAGTAGGGGTCATCTGCATCATTCTGTCTATGATATATTGTATCCAATAAGGAAAACCAAGGAACCCACTTTAAAATTTAATAGTAAACATTTAATACTCAATATTCTATGCAGCTCACAAACTTCCATCTCAGAGTATTTCTATGCTTATTTTTGCATGAAGTCCAAGATTTTAGTAACAAATGGGGCTATTTACTCTTGGCTGAGCCAGACAACTCTCCTCATGTGGCAAACAGAATTTTCCAAGTAAATAGAACTTAGTGACTCAAACAAGTCCTGTCCTTGATTCATATTTCCTTTTGTTATTTGACCCCATGTCTCTATAATCCAGTGTATGTGTCAGAAAAAAAATTGTCAAGAACTTCTCATAATTTAGTCGAGCCTACATAGGGCCAAGTAATCACAGAAGAAATTTTAAAAAGTAGTTGATTTCCTCAAATAGTTCTTGGACATAGAGGAGACTATATTTAGTTATGAAGTAAGAAACTGGAATATGCTTAGGTATGCTCTGAATAAAGGAGCTAGACATAGGTAATATAGCACATATCAAAATCTACATGGGGAAGCATGTATCATCACCTGAGTTCAATCAAATCATTGCTACAGGTGATGTTGAGGATGATGTCAATTACAGAATAATGTGGCACCCTGAAGAGGGAAATTCCCAGACTTCTAAGCTATGATTTAATCTCAAACATTTAATTTGTTTATTTTTGTATCACTTACACTAATAAATAAGAGCTAAGAAGGTTGGATCATTGTATAATTTACAACTTAGTACCCAGAAAAAGTTAAGTTTTAGAACATTTGAGAACATAAATAATTATTTCATATTTAAAAGACTGATCTGAAGAGGGTCCAAAATGCATCATACAGCTCATGCAAGTTTAACTTGCAAGATGGCCATAATCCTTGGGGAGCTGCTTCTTTCTCAATGGAATTTCTTTATTAGTAACTAAATAACATTTAGTTATTTAGGAACTTTTCTTCTGGGAAAAGAGTGAGAATATATCAGCAAAAATCAGTGCTATGTGAATCAGTGATTTTGGGTACATACTCAGTAATTCCTGTTTGTTTGATCAAAAGGAAATGTGCTTTTCCTCTTACCTGCAATTATCTTCCACCTCCTCATCCCAATATCTCTGCATTTTTTTTTTGTCACAAGTCAGTTAGCAACACATTTTTAAAGTAGTGAATATTACATTGCCTCACTCAGGATTGTGGGTACTTTTCATTCCTAGGTGTCCACAATATTCGAGGCCTGACAACCTTTACATTTTCCTATTTAAAATAATTTAAATTCCCATTAACATATAATAACAATAATGGCATTTTAAAGGTAAAATTCATACACCATAGCACATTATTCAAAGTTATTTGTTTATTTATATATGTTCCATTAATCACTGCTATGCACACACACTTTAACAGTATATCTTAGATATAGGACATCATCTTGTATTGTACATGTTCAGTTAACATTGAGAGTTATTTTCTGATTCATTCCAGTAATTAAAATTTCATTTGGTGTCAAATATAATGTAGAAAGTAGACCACATAATAGATATTTCAGCAGCAGCTTTCACTTCACATGCATTTGCACATACTAATCTATTTGGTGGAAAATTTTAATATTCTTTCCTAATAGTTGTTACAAAACTCTGCTTTCAACAATGCCATATCATTTCACAATCCCACATTTTATCTTAATTATTTTTCTATAAAAAGTGATTAGGCAATATTCTGAATTCATGATTGAATTGAATGATAAAGCATTCTCTTTAGAGGTTTAATTCCAGTATGATAATTCTGATTTGAACATTAACCAAAAAATTTTCACTTGATTTTTATATTGGTATTCCTTTAGTATGAGAAACTTCCTCCTGATGAAGGAATTTTAAAACACTAAAGATTTCCTTCATTACAATGAGAATTAGTAAAGGATTTTTTCAAATTTCATTAAGTATCTTCTCCAGTATCTTCTCTAGCATCATTTGTTGTTTCCCTAGTGCCTCTTTCTTCTATTAAATACTTTTCTGTCTCATTTTCAATTTTAGCACTTATTATTACTCTGCATTTTTCTTGTCTGCACCTAGGCTGGAGTTCAATTGAAATTTGTCCAGGTCACTACAGAGTTTAGGGATAAATTAAAAATAAAGGCATCATCACGTTTATTACATTGATGTATAATTATACTCCTGTGAGGGTTATCTCATTTGTTTAGACATTAAAGCTGTGGCTGAACACTCTTCTGTATTCATTACATTATAGCTTGAGTTATCTTACGCTAAGTGTAGAATATTGACTGAAGGCTTTCCCACATAGATGGCATTCATTTGGTTTTTATCCAGTGTGAATTTTTTCATGTTTTTTAAGATAAGAAGATCCACTGAAGGCTTTCCCACATAGATGGCACACATATGGTTTCTCTCCCGTGTGAGTTCTCTCATGTTGTCTAAAGTTAAAACTTTTACTGAAAGCTTTCCCACATATATAACATTTGTATGGTCTCTCTCCACTGTGATTTTTCTCATGACTTTTAAGGGTAGAACTGTGAGAGAAAGCTTTTCCACATAGGTGGCATTCATATGGTTTCTCTCCTTTGTGAATTCTTTCATGTTGTCTAAATTTGGAAGTTTTACTGAAGGCTTTCCCACATATTTGACACCCATATTTTTAATCTCCATTGTGACTTCTTTCATGTCTTCTAAAGTTAAATTTTTTTCTGAAGGCTATCCCACAGAGATGACATATGTATGGTTTCTCTCCAGTGTGAATTTTTTCATGTTCTCTAAGGGTAGATATTTGACTGAAGGCTTTCCCACATTCATGGCATTTATATGGTTTCTCTCCAGTGTGAGTTTTCTCATGTTGTCTAAGGGAAGAATTTTGATTGAAGGCTTTTCCACATAGATGACATATATAAGGTTTTTCTCCAGTGTGGATTCTTTCATGTTGTCTAAGATTGGAAGATTGACTGAAGACTTTCTCACATATTTGGCATCCATACTGTTTCTGTACAGTGTGCATTTTTTCATGTTGCCTAAGGTCAAAACATTTTCTGAAGGATTTCCCACATATATGACAGTTATATGATTTACTTCTAGTGTGAATTTGTTCACATTGATTAAAGAATTGCTGGTCACTGAAGACTTCTTGAAATTGTTTGCTGAATGTGGAGATGTGAATGAAATCTTCTGAATGACTACATTCAATGGGATGCTCTTGAGTGTGAGATCTCTGCTATTGTAAAGGAGAGCAGATAGTGTTAGAAGTTTGCTCACATACATTAATTCATTTCTCTATGTATGAATTCTATACTAATCATTTGGTGAATTTCCACTTAAATTTTTTCATCTGATAGCTGCAGTGCCATAGATTGTTATTTTCTCTTTTGTGGCATCTCTATTTCAGAGATATTTAGCATTAATCGTTCATTTTATTTCAAAGTCTATATGAGATGTGTTTATGCAATTGCCCTTTTATAAGACTTCATGTTATGGTTTGGAGCTCAAGTTAATTTTCCCTAAGTTTAAACTGTCCAACATTTTTTTGCTGGGACAATTCTTAATCATGCCTTTAATTAAAATCAGGTAAATGTGTTGAATTCCCAACTTATTCCATTCTATGGTATCTAAGTGGATAAGCAGGGTTCAAACCCAAGAAACATACCATTGACAAGCTGGTGCATGTGTCCTTCCTGCAAAATTTTTGCATGGATATCATTTCTTGTTTTCTAAGGTCACATCCCTCACCTGAAATAATTGAAAACAAATGTGTCAGAGTGGCATTAAGAGACATAAAAATATGAAAACTATCAATACTCAGTACTCATGTGATATTTTTTAAATATTGCCATGTAGAAGGGGAAAATAATGCCAAATTAAGGAAAATTTTAGGAAATAGAAACATTTTTCAGAAAATGCCAATTAAAAACATGCTAATTATTAAAATAAGAGGAAAATAAAATGAAAATTGTTTATAGGAGAGGTAAAGGGAAGAAAATCCTCAAAGCAAAAGAGTATGACAAGATCCATTATGTTAAAGTTTAACTGCAATAAGTACATTAATATCTCTTTGCCTAAAACTAAAGACAATGGCAGATGGATACCTCAATACAGACTAATGCATTTGAGGAAAAATTACAACATTTGAGGATTCTTTCCCCATTATCCTCACCTACATTTAAGAGAGTATCACTCAAGGAAATTTTCAGTTGATATTTCCAAAGATCTATTAATTCATTGACCAAGCCCCAACTTGTATTGAAGCACAAGTTTCTGAAGCTCACCTGGACTCTTGGCTTGGTGAAATCCTAATACTTCTTTCCACAGTTCCTCTCCTTGCTCCAACTGGGAAATCATATCAGATACACAGAGCTGATATCCTGTTTATGGAAAAGAGATACAAGGGATTTTGAAATATGTGTTGATAAAAGTACGTTACCATCATGTACAGTGCAGGCTATGAAGAATAGTAAAGTAAACATTGAAGTTCTGCACAGGAATGCACACCTTGAACACATAATTATTGGCAATCCTTCAACAGCAAATGGATCCTTGATCTTATGCAAAAAGATATTAAGAACCTCAAGTTTTTATGCTGATGCCCAATGAACATAAGAGCCACCAAGAAACATGTTAGATGTGGAAAGGTTTATGCCTATTATTTTCTACTCTTTTTGTGAAGCATAATAATTATTTAGATAATATTTAGTTAATTTATGTATCCATTTAAATAATGTTAATTGGGTTCTCAGCATAGTTCTGAGTATCGGAGTTTGAATAGCAGGATACAAATTAAACTTTAGTCAGGAAAATTAAAAGTCCACTAGCATGAAAAATGAGATATAAGTAAAAAGTGCAAAATTAAATTTCCTTCAAATAGTATTGTGTTATGAATGAATAAGGGCAGAGACTGAATGGAATATGGGGAAGCTTTTCCAGATACTTGTTGAGTAGGTCAAAGAGTAGATTATATAGATTAGAGATACAGGCAGATTGAAAGCTAATAATTAAAAAAAAGCTTTTGAGAGACTCACCTATGGACATTAGATGATTTATCGTCTCCAGCATCACCTCTATGAATAGCTTTCTCTGGAATGTATCCAACAGGGCCCATTCTTCCTGGGTAAATTCTATAGCTACATCTTTGAAGGTCACTGATTCCTAAAAGCTCACAGACATTCAGATTCAGACAAGGACATCCCTACTAATGTTATAGTAAGATGGCTTAAATGACAGCACTGAGGAATGGAAGGTCTGTATGTATAGAATACCAAGTGTTTGGGATTCCATTCAGATCATTCTCAGTACTAACCTGGCATCTGTATGTAAGATATACTTGGAGAGACTTCCACACTGTGAGTACATAGTTTCATTATAAGGTGATATCACATGAGTTTTAGTATGATATAAAATGGATATTATCTAACAAACTAATAGCAATTATTTCCAAATGGTGAATTTGCACTTGATAAATTATAAATAAAACACTCTTCTCCATTAATTTCAAATAAATACACGTACTCATCACAATAGATTCATCTTCTACTTTATAAACATGACTAAATTTTGATTATTCTACATGCTCTGACAATGACTTTGGTCTTCTCATCCATGAAATGATATAATAAAATATTTTGAATATAAGAAGATGATCCAGTGAGCTAATGGATAGTGTGCTTCTGACCTAATGACCACTTATTAAATACAAGTGATAAGTCTATTATTCATTAAAATGGTAGAAAAACTTGAAACCATGTATAACATTTTCAAGAACTTCAAAAGCTTCATACAGAACTTGGGATCAGTAGGTTCTTCCTATTTCAACTTTGTAAAACTCAGGTGTTCATTAGAAGATATAAGGTTAGGCAGTCCAACACCAAAGGCCAGGGACCCCTGAGAATGCTACAGTGAGTTACAATCCTAGCCTGACTCCTCTTGTGCTATGAGGCCATACCCAATTTTATCTTGGGTATGGCCAAATAAATTTAGCCTCTTTATGGGTTCTAGAGTCTCCATTTCTTCTAAAGTTTCACTCTAAATAGTAAACTCCTTCTCCTGTATGAACAGCCAAAATCAAGGGGAAAATATTCCCTATGTATTGCTTCTACTATTCAAATTTTCATAAAGGTGATTTACAAAGAGGGAAGTGATTAATTAGAGACATAGTGGTAAAAAGAATTTCAGACATCTGTTCAAAATGTGAAGATATAGTCTATCTATATACATTTTAAGATGCTTAGTATTTGAGAAAATAAATAATTTCCCATTGCGTTCTCTGGCCTAACCTCTTGTGCTCCACTGAGCAGTAGGCAGACCTTATTTCAGCCCCTTAACACTGAATTGATTCAGCTCACATGATCAAACAACTGCCTCCCCATTGGACTGCCAAGTTGTGCTCTTTCTCATCTTTATTATATGTTGTCACCACAATCCTAAATCCATTACTATCATTAACTGGGTTAATGAGGGAATCATTTTCTCCACTGAGCCCATGGGTTACATTTCCTCTCAGAATACATACACTTAATTGAGGTTGGAACAAATTAGTGTAAATGTTGGAAATGAGATCACTTCTTACAGAATCCCTGACCCACCAAAATTATCCCAGAGTCCTGAGTTCACTTACGTGGATCTCGGATCCTTGAATGTCTCTTGAGTGCACTTAGGATATTCAAGCTAATGGGAGAATTCCACCCATATTCTAGCAATAGGGATGTAATTTCAGTAGAAATATCAATTTCCTACTCACCAGTGGATGCATTGTCAATTATTTGGCTGTCAACTCTCTTCCTCTGGTTTTTCACTCTCGGACAGACCAAGTACAAAGCAGACAATGCTGAAAATGGGGAAAGAAGCCATGAGACTCAAGACATGTCCACAATTTCCAGGATCACCTGTCATTAATACCCAAATTTTTACCTGGGAATATCCCAGCACACACCAACAGAAACATGCATGTGCCTAAGAAAAACAGGGGAGGACTCTCGTCTCCCATTGACACAAATAAGAACACTATGACTATTGTTGCTAAGAAGTAGAATATTAATAAAGATTTCTTATAGTATGAACATGAAAACCACTGAATGGTTTATATGTAAATTAATTTACAGTGTTTAGAGTTTTATATCCACACCCTAATTCCAAAACATAGGTATCCCTAACTCATGCCACATGCAAATTTATGTCTCTGCCTACAGGCAAACACTATGGTATTTCTCAGATTTAACTTTCTTTGTTTATTAACTAGCATAAGTTCACCAACATCCCTCCAAGTTCTCTGGATACTCACTCCTTTCACCCTGTACCATGCTCGTACACTTTTGTATATACTTGCCTTAAATCATTTTGGTTTCCCCACATGGAATTTCTAGAAATATCTCTACCTCAGCCCTGACTTTTAGATCTTTCTCCATACATTTGGATATCTTTCATTGAAATTAAAATTCATTTCACAATGGGGTTAATTCATTTAAGTACTTATTTCATATGGAGGCATCAATGTCACCCATTCCCAAATCTAGTCCTTAATATACCCTTCATAAAAAAATAGCAGGAGTACATGGGTTATAATGTTCTGCCATGTGCCACAATTCTTCTATCACAAAAAGGCTTAAAAAATATAGATTGTATGTGTGTAGGAGGATATCTGTTTGCTTGATCTGATGTTTTAAGAAAATGTTTACTGAAATCATGTCCTATATTTATCATCATTAGCTGTGGCCTTCTTGCATACATAAGAAAGCATTAATCACTTATAAACTGTAAATTCTCCCCTTAATCATTGTTAAAAATATATTTTATTAAATGGAAAATGATATTTCATAAACAGAAGTAAATCCCCATTTGTACATGAAGTCTAAGAAAAGAAAAAAGATAATTAAATGAGTGTGCCTGAATTTTAAATAGCTTTACTTATTTCATCCTCCTAATAATCCTGATGATTATGGTTTACTCTTCAGGTTCACATAGGACATGATCAGAAGTTCAGAAAACTGATGACATGACAAAATTTCATGGCTAGAAAATGACACAGCTAGAATTTTAATTTTGTTTTGCCAGTCTGTCAAGCTTAAATTCCTGGAGTGTTATGTACCACACCTAAGTTTTATCTGGAATGTTCCATCTCACATCAATAATCAGAGGCCACACTTTGTTATCAAAACCACCTCTCTTTTGGCTTGTTCACACAGTTATTCCTCATGTATGGATCCCTCTTGCCAAACATCAGCCTCTATCCAGTATCTCTTCTCATTGTTACTGCCTAGTTTAATCCACAGTTACTCATTACAACAGATATTTACCAAGACCAACATTTTACTTTTTTCTTATTATTTGCTATAACTTCTGATAGAGAACCAAATAGGAGGTGACTCCAAATTCCAGCATTTTTTCATGATTGCATCTGAAACATCATGTGAGTAAGATACTGTTCTTGGTATAAACATAGAGTCACAACTACTAGTAGCTATTATATCTGGCAAGCCTAGTGCCTTAATAATTAAATTATTCTTCTAATCTGATTAAATACTTCAAATCTTCACTGTGCCTTTTGAATTTCACACATTCTCATATTTCCGCTCAATTTCATCTCATAGAATCATTTCCTAATAAGTAGATAGATCATGTAATTTTGAATATCTTCAAATATTCTTTGCATTGATATACATTGGTTACTCCTGTCATATTAAATTGAAAAGTTATGCTACATCTGGCTGAGTTTAGTTTCTCCAGATTAACTCTTCCTTTCTTGTTTGGTTGTGAAATATATAATTAATTATAAATTCAATCTTCTTTACCACAAACCTGTCTTTCTCCTCACAATGCAGCTCATAGTTTAAGCTCATTTAATCTCTTCTGTCTTGAAACAATTACTTCCCCTTAACATATTTTCCCTCAAGATGCTGTCCTCCTGTTTCTCCCTTTACAGTTAAACTGTAAGTGCAGTTGCTATTTCCTCACACCCCACTCACTCTGACTTACAAAGATCAAAAATGATTTCTGAAGAGTAAACCTTGCTAATATTATCAATGATCTCTTCATAAGTAAATCCTTACTTGGAACAAAAGAATAACTGAACCATGTTCTCAATTTGGAAATTTATTTTTTCTTGCTTTCTCTGACATATTAATTTCCTGACTGTTTTCAAATTACTCAAATCACTCTTTCCCTTTGCCATCTACAAAGAACTAAAAACACTACTGGCCACGTCTCACTCAGTGGCATGCCCACACTCAAATCTTGAGAGTATATTCTCACTTTTTCTCATTTCTAAATAAAGTCCTTACTTACTTGCCTACCCTATAGCATGTCCTTAAATTTCTTTATGCGATGTACCAAGAACTTAGAAACCCAGTGATGGATGTAGGATGAAATGACCAAATACCTGAAAGTAACTTGTTTGTTCCCATTTCTCTCCCTGTTGCTAGGATACAAAGGAAAGGATTATATGTAAATTAGGCGGTAATTAAATGCAACCCTGTCTTGGTGCCAGATTCTGTTTCTTGTGGTCAAGAAAATCCTTCTGGAGCAACAGAGTATGAAAACCGGCTTCAATTGATTGGCTGGACCTGTGTAGAAGAAGCCTCTGGCTGTCCTCACTTAAACTTGTTTAATTAACAAAGTAAAATTCTCACGCCAAGGTGGAGTTATCCACCCTTTTTTTTGATCATGCAATGTATGTGCAAGCATGATTTCATGAACATACTAATCATACAATTATAGAAACAGCTATGTATGTTCTTCCATATGCATAAAAAGCTAATGCATAATCAAAGCAGATGCTAAATAGAAACTTAGGCATTTAAGCAAGAGTGAATCACAGCATGGGGATTTGGGTCTGAGTCATTTTATGCTGACCTTGGCTCCTTGTCTCTGGAAACACAATAAATGTGAGTTTTACCTAACTCTCAGACTGAAGTTTTCTTCTTGCCGCCTCTGGTTATCCATGAAAGCCCTGTTCTGGGGCCTAACAATTGGCGACTTCACTGGGATCAAAATAAATAAAACCATTAATCAGAGAATGCTTCCGAGGTGAACTGTGGAGGGTGTTGATGGCACCGAGACATCCCCTACTCCAGCAGCTGCTCGGGATTTCCTGAGGACCCAGAGTTTACATGGGACGGGGCACTTTTCCAGCTGCGAATGGAACCAAGGCTCACAAGGTTAGGATGGAGGACTAGTTTGTCTCTTTCTCTTGGCAGGTGAGTCATCATTTTTGGGTTTTGGCTGACTGTGAGTTAGCATTTGGTTTACTTTGGCTAAGGTAGCGAAGGTGTGGTTTTAGGGGGAGAGGCTTTGTGGGTTTGAGTCCCACTGCCTTGTTCCTTTAAATGGAAGCCCACAGCCTTTGTTTTGGCTGTTCTTTCTCTTCTTTTCTGCCACCATGGGGAACCAGGTGTCAGTTCCTGAATGTTCACCACTAGGATGCATCCTGAAAATTTAGTCTAAATTTGGGGGATCTGGGTTACAGAAACAAAAATTATTTTTTGTAATGAAACATGGCCTAGATACAGATTAGAAGACAGAGGCTTGGCCAGAAAATGGATCTTTAAATTTTAACACTATATTGAAATTAAACTTGTTTTGTAAATGGCATCCCATATATTCAAATCTTCCTTGAATTTGGAAAGAAACTAAAAAGGTGTGGGTTAACGCTGTGTCAAAGAGTCCCCTTCAGCCCTGGTCAAAGATCTTAAAAGCAGTAAAAATCAAAGATGTGAAATGATGGAAAGCTGGGAAACAGCCACACTGAAGGAGTAAGAATTATGAGTCAAATTAGTAAGCTTTATGTTTCTGTTGTTGCATCTTAACTCTTTTGTGTTTGTTTGTTCAGTGTGTAATTTCATACCTGCGGATGGTAATATTAATTTATTTTAAAATAAAAATTCTTAAAAGAGCTCTAATCGAATGGCCAAAAATTAAATAAGCACTTATCTTAGTATGCAAAGCACAGTCTGTTTTATCAAAATAGCTACTTATACTTTAATCTTACTGTGTCCTGAAACTCCAAAACAATTAGTGGCCTTTCTGGAGTTGTTAGGGTACTGAAAACACTTCATCCCTCTTTTAGCTCAAATAATAAATCCATTGTATGTGTTAATTAGGAAAGGTTGTGCTTGGGAAAGGGTGGACCCCCAGCAGGATGCTTTTAAAAAAGTAAAGAGGGTAATAGCATAGACTGAAGCAGCAAAGGACCCTAACTTACCCTGTAATTTCGGTGTAGCCAGCATCAATATTAGCTTTGGTTGGGGTTTGTGGCAAAGGCAACATTCTAAACAAATTACTCCTTGGGTTTTGGTCCCATTTAAATTCAGCACCTGAGGCTGCAGCCCCTGAAATGCTAATAGCAAGACCAATGCAAGCACTGAGAAAGGGCTAGTAGCCCTACAGACCAAAGGGGGAAGTAATACTCTGTTGTTGCCTATGCCTCCAACCATACAAACTGGGAAAATGAGATCCCTTGGCCATGGTACTGCCATACACCCATGCTTTTGTAGGAAATGTAGAACAAAATTCAACAAACTTTTGTAAAGGCAGACACCAAGGTAGGTATAACATCTTCATTAACACCATAAATGATCAAAGTTGCAGGCTGCTGAACATTTCCTATGTAACTCACCCCAACATGTTTTATGATAAGGCTAAATCCATGTTCTTTTTTAAAATTCCTAGTAGAAAGCAATCCGGCCACCCAAATATAGACCCATTGCTCAGGGCTGACCTAACGAAAGGGGAAGATTCCCTTTTTACATCATACTCTTGGAACTCGAATAAATGAGACTGGGAAAAATGGGTAACAAATATAACTTTCACTGCTAGCCTAAATCCAAAATTAAGAATATATTTTCTTTGTGGAAACTCTGCTTATCTATCCTTTCCACTGTATTGGAAAGGACTTTGTAGTCTTGGATATTTTTTGCTTTTACATTCTCTTCCCCCTTGACCTAATTAAAACTCAATTATCCCTGTCTGTCTGTCTGTTTTTAGTTATGTATGTATTGTCTGTCTCTCACACTGGTCTGAACACAGAAAAATCAACTCCTGAATACTAAGATGAGACAAATTTCCCTCTGACCATTATATATGCACTTTAAATAAGGAGAAATGTGTTTACAATTACCTAATCTACTCTCAAAAGATTTACCAAAAATTCCTGTAGTCAGATTTAAAAATTATATTCTGATTAAAAATTTATCTAGAAAATAAAATATTTCCTGGGGAAAAATTCTCTCAGTACTCACCAGAGCCAACACAGATTGGTAAAGCCAAAGAAGTCAAGTGTTCTTTGATGATGCTGTCACTTCATTTAGAGATCTCACAGCTGCTTTCTCTAGAATAAAAAAGAAGTTTTGATGGTGAACTCTCTTTTTATGCAGGTGATGAGCCCATGAGTTATATAATCCAAAGAATGCATCCTGATTAACTTGGATGCCAATCAACATAATTCTAATCAAGATATTTCTTTTTTAACAAAAGGTTTCCCCTCTAGTTAGGAAAATCACAGAGATGTAATTAGGGAAAGCAGATTATGTCTTTTAATTCTGCCATTCTTCTAAATGTCTCAAAAGCATTTCTCATGCTTTTTTCCATATTCCTCTCTCTCTTGTGGATTTTGATGAATCTAGGATTATGCCAGAGAACATGCAATAAGTGACTCCTTAATGTTCTTTATTTTTAAGAGATCTTGCGATTTACCAACATTCTGTCATGAGCATCAGTGTGACTCTAAATAAATAGAAATATTTATGCTCAAATATTATATTCAAGGAAAAATTATGTTTCATGGTTCTGGAGTATACATATTTTACCACCACAAAAAGGAAGTGCCAATCTGACTGGGACCCATCAAATAAGATTAAGATGATCTACTAAGATTTTGAAAAATTACAACATTAAACATTTAGTCATTTCCAGGATAAACAAAATAGTTTCACTATTGGTTTTACAATAAATAAGATGGGATTTAACTTTCTTGAATGAACAGGTCTTTTGAGTACATATACCAAAGGCCTTCATTTATGGAGATGGAATCGCTCTCTTGGAAAATATAGCTTATTTAACTGTATTTATCTGAGACTTAAAAAAAAATTAGCTGGGAAAAGACTTAAAAACTTTTGTGGAGATTATTATTAGTTTAGAGAATTTTTTCATGCTAAAGAAAGTAGGAAAACAAATCTGAGATATCACAGAAACAGCTGTGCCCTCAGGAATTGAGAGTAGCCTGGATGACAGTTGAGTAGCCTGGACAAGAGAGGACAGCCAGCTAGTAGATTTCACGGTCTGAATGTGATGGTAAATGCAAAGGTCCTTCTAATGTTTGTAGAAACACATTGGAAATTTTAAAAGGAGAAATATATATGATCATATATATTTTTAAATGAGTCTTTTACTGAAGAATGGAGTGAAGTAATTAAGTAGGGGATTTATGACTTTTAAGAATTAGATAAAGGTTGCCTGGCATAGAAGGTTGGAAATAAAAAAGGGGGGAGAGGAAGGAAGGAAATGAGAAATAAGAAAGAATAAACAAAACTCAATTTTTTTTTTCAGATATAAATGTGCATTAATAGTGTGTCAAGCTTTGTGCTAAAAGCTGAGCATGCACTTTTGGAAAAAAATTCCCATCTACAATGCCTATAAAATAGAATAAAAATCATCGTTACATTTTCAAATTCTGCTGATATATAGCCTAATAGACAAGATTTTATCAGAAAAATAACTTTATACTTGGTTGGGGACCATGTAGAGAAGGCCTGTATAAGGAACCATTATTTTTAAATTATCAGAGGGCTAATTACTAGAAATTAGCCTATAAATCAGTGCTGAATAATAGAGGAGTAGAGGGAGAAGAAGTAAGTACATTCCCTGTAGAATGGGAAACATTCATTGATATTTTCATACTGATGTTTAATTACAGGCAGTTGTCCAAGGAGAAAAGAGGTTTATGTCAAGAATTGTTTCAAGTTGTAAGGCCCTGGGTGACATTTAAGGTCACATTTTATGGTTTAAATTATTACAAAAGAGCAATTCCATCTGATTAGCTGATGATGAACCTTTCAGACATCCTGGTGGAGAATTTTGAAATCCAATATGGGGTTCAAATGTGACATGTGGACTGTTGGACTATAGAAAATTTTTATGAACAAAGATAATATATTATATCAAGGGATTGGAATAGGTTGCCTAGGTAGAAAGTATAGATGGAGAAGAAAAGGAATCACTGGGACTGACCATTTTTGGAATCCTTGAGATTTCCAAAATTTCATGTTTGGGAAAGACTCCCCCTAATGTCAAGAAAGAGTGACCAAAGAAATCACAGGAGAATCAGGAGAGTGTTATGACCTAGGAGACCACAGAAGAATGGCTTCTAGAGGAAATTGTTGAACTTGTTGGGGGTTCATGTAGAATGAAGAAACATTCAGTGGGTTAAGAGATATTTAGAAATCTTGCCTATCGATAGTAATGACCATTAAGAAGAGAAGGTGTAAATCTAAGTGGAGGATGTTGAGGAGACACAGCAGGGTAAAATAGAGACATACACTTCTTGAGTAAAGTTGGCTGAAATGTACAGAAGAGATAAATAAATGAGAAAATAAAATAGACAATAATAAAACTTAAAGATTTTAAAATATTGTTGTCATAGAAAAAAACATGTATGAAAATTTACAGTACTTATACAATGGGAATTGAATGAGGCTGCTGCATATCTGATTTAATGGACTACTCACCAGAACTGAAGCTGTAGAAGACAGTGATGCCAACAAGACTCTGAGGCAGATTCTACAGGAAAGCAGCACTTGTTCTTCTGAAGCTGAACTATGCAATGTCTTCTTCTCTGGTCAAATGATTCCTCTAATATTCATTACACTTATATAGGGAAAAACAGTTAAAGAAAACCTAATCAGCACTACATTCCAGCAGACTCACCCTGATTACGTATGTACTTAACTTAATCATGACTTGTTCATTTTGATTGGATTTATGATTTTTTTTTTAGTAAGTGAAGAGTTTAATGAAGCCTCAATGGTTTAAAAGGAAATTAAATGGAAAATTTTAATCCTAATTGCTTTTCATTTGATATGCTTTGAAGAGTCTTTTAAAACTGACAACAATGAATACGGAAAGAAAACCAAGGGAAAATAGTGCCAGAGTAGGCGGAGTCTGACCCTCTTGCAAAACAAACAAACAAACAAAAAAACAAAAACAGATACAAGGCAGGGACCTATCTAAAGGAGCTGCTTTGGATGTATATAGAACCGGAAGGTGCTCTGAGTCATCTAGGAGGTTACTGGAAAGATAAAGAAGCCAAAGGAAAACCATGAGGTGCTCTCCCCTGTAGCTGGAAAGGGCACATATACCCCACCCTCAAGGCAAGTAGCCTGGGTGCCCCTGGATCACTGCTGCCAAAGGACTGGGAGGGGGTGTTCCCTGGGAGAAAGAAGTGTCTGGCAAAGCGTGGAGAGTGATTTATTTGCAGTGAGTTTGGTCAACTGAGCCCCCTTTGAATCTTGGAAGGGACCCCAACCCTACAAGGAGAGGGGAGGGGAGATCTGCTCAGGCAGGCTGTCACACCCAACTGCCCAGGGAGAGAAAGCAACTAGATTCAAGAGGGGGCGGGGACAGGTGCCTAATCAGCAGGACACTAGCAAGCTGTAAAAATCTAAAATGCCTGGGGAAAAGGGGCAGATAGATCTTTGAACACTAATTAAACTAAGGAGACAATTTAGCTTAGTGGAGGAATTCCCGCCTTGCATACATAAGGCACCTGGTTTGATTCCTGGCTGGATAAAGAGAGTGACCCACCTGGTTATCAGACATCCAGCTGATACCTTATGACAGGGAACATGTAGATATTCTCTTTGTTTTAGGCTTTCTTGGATCTGTTTTGTTTTTTCTTCTTCTTATTTTACTCGCTAAAACCCGATACATCACATGCAGGGTGATTGATTGATGAACACCGGCAGCTTGAGAAATTCCTTAGGGGCCCAAGAGGGAAAGCTGTTTTTCATTGGTTGTTATTTTATTATTATTTTTTAGTTGCTGCTGCATTGTTTCTTGTTTGTTGTGTTGCCCTTTTCTTTGTTTACCTTTCCTACCAAATTTTTCTACCTACATTATTTCTTTTCTTTCTTTCACTTTCCTATCTTCTGTTTTATGTTGTTTTTCATTCTTTCCACCTCTTTTTGTTTGGTCGCCATTTTTTGTTTGTTTGTTTTGTTTTAATTTCTCTCCCACTCTTTTTTCCACTGTTTTCTTTCTTTTTACTTTTTCTTTTCTTTTTTCTTTTTTCTCTTCCTCTCTTCTCATCATTTTAGCCTATTAATTCATTCTATATATTTTTCTCTATTTTGTTTCTCATATCATGTTTTCTATTCCACTTTTTAATTCTTATTCCTCTGTACTTAAGATTTTTCACTTGTGTCAATTATTTATTTTCCTGGGTCTTATATGGCTCCTCTTCTACCTTTTTAAATTATTATTACTATAATTCCTTTTCTCTTCTTGTCACTTTCCTTTTCTCTGTTCCTAATTAGTTTTTCAAGGGAACAGCAACATAGAAATACAGTAAGAGGAACAAAGTGTCAAAGCGAAACCTTACCACAGACAGAAAGCAACAATAAAATAAAACCATAGAGTAGAAAGAACAGCTAACCAACTGAATAAAGTGGAGAAATAGATGCCTCTAAAATGATAATGAGGGACTTGAATACACCATTATCACCATTAGGCAGAACATCTCAACAGAGAATCAATAAAGAAACTGAGACATTGAATAATACATTAGAAGATCTGTATCTAATAGACATATAAAGAAAACTACAACCAAATACAGTGGATATACTTTCTTCTCAAGTGAGCATGGATCATTCTCCAAGATAGATCACATACTGGGCCACAGAAAAATTCTCAATGAATTAAGAAAGATTGAGATTATACAAAGTAATTTCTCTAACCACAATGGAATGAAGCTGGAAATCAGCAAGGACAAGAGAACCAGATTAGGCACAAAGATATGGAAGTTAAACAAGGCACTCTTAGACAATCAGTGGGTCAAGGAGGAAAGTGCAAAAGAAATCGTGTAACTATCTTGAGATGAATGAAAACGAAAACACAATGTATCAAAACATAGGGGATGAGGCAAAAGCTCTACTGAGAAGGAAATTCATAGCCATAATTGCCTATCTTAAAAAAGAAGAAAGAGTTAAAATTAAAGACCTAACTGCACACCTGGAGGAATTAGAAAAAGAGCAACAAATAAACCCAAAGGAAGAAGAAAGAAAGAAATAACATTAGAGGAGAGCTAAATGAAATTGAAAATAAGAAATCACTAGAAAAAATAAACAAAACCAAAATTGGATTATTTGAGAAGATTAATAAAATTGACAAACCCTTAGCTAGACTAACAAAGAAAAAAGAAAGAAGATGCAAATACATAAAATAAGAAATGAGGAAGGGATTATCACCACTGACCCCACTGAAATAAAGAGTATCCTAAGAGTTTACTTTGAAAAATTGTATGCCAACAAGATGGATAATTTAGAGGAAACAGACAAATTCCTAGAAACACACAAGCAGCCTACATTGAAGAAAGAAGAAATTGATGACTCAACAGACCAATCACAAGTAATGAGATTGAATTAGTCATCAAAAACCTCCCCAAAAAGAAAAGCCCAGGACAAGATGGCTTCACAGGTGAATTCTATCAATCATTTTAGAAAGAATTAACACAAATCCTGCATAAACTCTTCCAAAACATAGAAGTGGAGGGAACATTGCCTAACTCATTCTATGATGCCAACATCACCCTAATACCAAAGCCAAACAAAGACACCAGGAGAAAGGAAAACTATGAATCAATCACTCTAATGAACCTACATGCTAAAATCCTAAACAAAATACTTGCTAATCATATACAACAACACATCAAACAAATTATACACCATGACCAAGTGGGTTTCATCTATGGTATGCAAGGATGGTTCAACAGAAGAAAATCAACCAATGTAATATATCACATAAACAGATTGAAAGAAAAAAAATCAACATGATAATCTCTATAGGTGCAGAAAAAGCTTTTGACAAAATACAGCACCCTGTCCTGATAAAAACACTTAAAATGATAGGAATAGAAGGAAAATTCCTCAACATGGTAAAGGGTATATATATGAAAACCCACAGTTAACATCACATTCAATGGTGAAATCCTAAAAACTTTCCTTCTAAGATCTGGAAAATGATAAGGATGCCCACTGTCACCACTCTTATTTAACATTGTGTTAGAAGTACTTGTTCTAGCACTTAGGCAAGAAAAAGATATAAAAAGCATCCAAATTGTTAAGGAAGAAGTAAAAATTTCACTATTTGCAGATGACATGGTCATATACCTCGAAAGCCCTGAAAAATCTGCAACAAAGCTTCTAGAGCTTATTAATGAATTCAGTAAAGTGGCAGGTTATAAGATCAATGTGCAAAAGTCAGTAGCATTTCTGTACACTAGTAATGAGCAATCTGAGGAGGAAATCAAGAAAAAAATCCCATTTACAGTAGCAACTAAAAGAATCAAATACCTAGGAATAAATTTAATTAAAGATGTAAATGAATTGTATGCTGAAAGCTACACAACACTGTTAAAGGAAATTAAAGTAGACTTAAATAAAAGGAAGAATATTCCCTGTTCATGGGTGGGAAGACTAAACATCATTAAGATATCTATCATACACAAACAGGTTTACAGATTTAATGCAATCCCAATAAAAATTACCAGAGCCTTTTTTTTCTGAATTGGAAAAGCTAACTATGAAATTTATTTGGAATATCAAGGTGCCCCAAATAGCCAAAGACATATTGGAAAAGAAAAACGAAATTGGAGGAATCACACTACCTGACTTGAAAACATACTACAAAACTACAGTGATCAAAAAACTTCATAGTATTGGCACAAGGATAGACATACTGACAAATGGAACTGAATTGAGGGTTCTGATATAGATCCTCACATATACAGTCAACTGATATTTGACAAGGCCACCAAGCCCACTCAACTGGGAGAGAATGGCCTCTTCAACAAACAGTTCTTGGTGAACTTGATATCCATATCCAAAAGAAGGAGAGAGGAACACCACATTACACCTTATACAAAAATTAACTCAAAATGGATCAAAGTTCTAAATATAAGAGACAAGACCATAAAGATCCTGGAAGATAATGTAGGGAAGCATCCACAAGATCTTGTATTAGGAAATGGTTTCATGAACTGTATACCCAATGCATGAGCAATGAAAGAAAAAATAGATAAATGGGACCTCCTCAAAATAAAAAACATTTGCACCTCATAGAACTTTGTGAAGAAAGTGAAAAGACAGCCTACTCAATGGGAGAAAATATTTGGCAACCATATATCTGAGAGGGGCTTAATATCCAACATATATAAAGAAATCCTACACCTCAAAAATAGACAAATAACCCATTTGAAAAATGAGCCAGTGATTGAATAGATGCTTCTCTAAAGAAGAAATACAAATGGCTAAAAAGCACATGAAAAGATGCTCAACATCATTAGCTATTAGGGAAATGCAAATTAAAACTACAATGAGATATCTTAAATCCATTAGATTGGCAACCATTAAAAAAACAGAGGACTGCAAGTGTTGGAGAGGATGTGGTGGAATGGGATCCCTTATCCACTGCTGGTGGGAATGCAGTATGGTGCATCCACTGTGGAGAACAATCTGGTGTTTCCCCAGGAAGCTAACTATAGAACTGCCATACGATCCAGCAATCCCACTACTGTGTACATACCCAGAAGAATTGAAGGCAGGGACACAAACAGATATATGCACACAATTGTTCATAGCAGCATTATTCAATATTGCCAAAAGTTGGAAACAATCCAAATGTCCATCAATAGATGAATGGATAAGTAAACTCTGGTTTATAGATACAATGGAATATTACTCAGCTTTAAGAACGAATGCAGTATTAACACATGGGATAACATGGATGAACCTTTAAGACTTTATGTTGAGTGAAGCAAGCCAGGCCCTGAAGGACAAATATTACATGACCTCACTGATATGATTTAAGCAAATTGATCAGATTCCCAGAGCTAGAGTCTGGAAGATAGCTTTACAGGAGACAGAAAGGGAGCAGAGGTTTTTGAGCCAATGTCCATATGGGCCAAATCTATTACGAGGTGGATGGGCATGACAATGGTGCAGTAATGCAATTGGGTTGGGCGGTGCTGGCCTGTGAGGTGGGTAGGGTGGGGGGGTCACACTGTCCATGAAATTGGGGGGAGGGTCGGGGGAGGAATCAGATGAACTCTGGGAATTTGCAGGTATGTGGTTGAGTTATAACGCTGGGAATGTTTTTTTGGCAAATACAGCAGGGGAGGGTTACTGGTGTAGAGTGTTGGATGTGGGGGGCATGAAGGATAGAGTGTGCCTGGGGCAGGTTTCTAGGGAGTGTGTGACTGTTCATTCTGTCATAGTGCATTGTATCAGTGGGTGGAGATACACACAATGAACGGGAAGGTGTTGGACTCTCATCCTGGGGAGCCCTGCTATGTTCTCAAATAGAGGGGTGGGAATCTTTTGAGAGCATAGACAGTGCCTAATAGAGGAGGACAGGCCAGTATGTCAAGCCCTCAATATTCTTGCAAGTAACTATGAATCTTGGTCTTCAAGGAGTGAAGCTTGTTGCTTGATGTGGGTCCTGAGAGGAGGAGGAGGGAAGAATAGACTAGATGGAACATGGGGCATTTTTGGGGCATTGTAATTGTTCTAAATGATATTGCAGTGATGGATACAATCCATGGTGAGTTTTGTTGTAAAAGTTTATGGTCCAAAATGTAAGCCATAGTGTAAATCATTGACCATAGTTAGTAGTAGTGTTTCAATATTTGTACATCAATTGTAACAAATGTACAACCCACATGTAAATGTTATTAATGGAGTAAAGGGGGAAAGGGGGAGGATGTTTGGTATATGGGAATCCCTTATATTCTGTATGTGACTTTTCTGTGACCTAAAGCATCTTTGAAGATAAAATGAAAAAAATAATACACTAGGGGAATAAATGGAAAAAAAGTCACTGCACATACAAGACAACAGATCTTACAGTGATGACAGACATAATGCCAAAATTAATTTTTAAAATTTTATTTATTAGGTTTTTTTATTTCAAATTGTTTTAATTTTTTATATATTATTTTAAAAACTAACACAGTTATTTCATTTTCTTTTTAATTTTATTTGGCTATTTTGTTGGCTTCATTTTTGAAGAAGTTTTGGATCACAGAAGGTTTACAACTGTGGCAGGGGAGGATCATTGGTGTGGGATGTCAGTGATGGGGGATGCATGGGAGGAGGTTCACCTGGAGCATACCCATAAGGCATATGAATGAGTTCAGTGTTCATGGGGCATTGTCAAGGTGGATGGAGATCCACACAATAACTGAAAGAATATCCAATTCCCATCCTGGGGAGCTCTGTCACATTCTCTAATGGGACAGCAAGAATCCCTTGAGTACAGGGGCAGTGACTAATGAAGGAGGATGATCCATTAACAGGCCCTTAATATTGATGACTGTACTTATGAACCTTTTCTTTTGAAACTGAAACTTAGCTTAGTATTATAAGTTCCCTAAGAGTTACCTCCTGAAAACCTCCTTGTTGCTCAAATGTGGCCTCTCTGTAAGCCAAACTCAGCATATAAATGCATTACCTTCCGCCCTTGGTGTGAGACATGACTCCTGGGGATGAGCTTCCTTGGCACGGAGGGATTACTACCAAACACCAACTAGCATTGCAATTGTTTTGAAAAAGACCTTGACCAAAAGTGGGGAAGGGTAAAGACAAATAAATTTATATGGCTAAGAGACTTCAAAGTGAGTCAGGAGGTCATTCCAGAGATTATGCTTATACATGTCTCAGCAGGATCTCATTGACTGCCACTACAAATAGTGCCTCAAATAGCAGGGCTCTGGTGGGCTCTGGAGATGTTCAGACACTATGGGCAGGACAGACAGCTTAGGAGTTTGGCACCCTGCCAATGGGCCCTACTTTGGAATTTATGCTCTACAGAGTGATAGAGTTGGACTCAGTCGTAGTTTCTCTACACATGGCTCTTCTGCTTCTTATATTTGAACCCATAGTTAGTACTGGAGTTGATAGGTTTATGTCCAAATCTTTGAGCTTTTAATGTGCAAATTGGGCCCTGAATCTCAACAGAGTTGCAACACCTACTCTTCAGTTCACTGGATTCACCCAGGACAACTAAAAAGGAAATGATGATGGACAACGACCACCCCAAGGAACAGAGAGAGTCTACACCTGCAAGCAAGATAGTCCCATCCATCTGCCCCATGGGATCTAAGCCTGGTTTCAGTTAGATGCAGAGTAGTCATCACCATCCCAGATTCCTGAGGTTTAGGGAATAAATGATGGACTGTAGTAGACTTATTGTTATTCTACTATAGACTTATTGTTATTCTAGCAATGGAGGAACTTTTATCATTGATGTGGAGGCAGAAGCCACTGGAGTTTCTGAAGGGAGAAGGGGAAAAACAGGTGTAATATGAGGGCATTTTCAGGACATTGGAATTGTCTTGAATGACATTGCAATGGCAGATACTGGCCATTATATATCTTGTCATAACTTTCAAAATTGTGCAGGAAGAGAGTTTAAACTATAATGGAAACTATAATCCACACAGTGGCAAAGCTCCAGTATGTGCTCATCAATTCTAATAAATGTACCACACTAATGAGGGATGTTGTTAATGTGCAAAAGTGTGGGAGGGGTAGGGATTGCAGCTTATGGGAATTCCCTACATTTTTTTTTCTGTGTGGGAAATGGTGATCTTGAGCCTGCAGGGAGCAAGCTGTCTCCAGACTTCTCCAAGTCCACAACTGCCTCCAATTCTTACGTGTCCATGGACAGCAAACCACAGACACGCCTTTGTAGGAGGGTTTCCTACATTTTTAATGTAACATTTATGTGATTTAAGTATCTTTAAAAAAATAAAATAAAATAAAAAAAGAAACCTGCTAAAATCTTTTAGAATTTACATGATTCTTATTCTACTACAAGAAAGCATTACTTGGTACAAGGTGTATTTGTGGATGTACTTGAACAGTACACATATTATCTGGATCATGTTGTGTTATGTACCAGTCTTTAAAATTCTTCCTGAAGGTTAAAACATTTCATTAGAATTCAAAATGCATAATCATCTGTAAGTTGGCACTTGTTAGGCTCTTGTCCCCATTGATAGCTGGCATGTCTCATTGCACCCCAGTTCCAGCCAGTGTTTGCTAACTTTTTACCTAAGAAGTCCAGAAATAGGTGGGTAGAGTGCAGGAAAGACAGTGCCATCTTTCTCAGTTGGAGATCCTGAAATAAGTGAAGATATTAACTGCTGAATAAATGTCACTCAAAAGCTGTCTCGACTTTTTCTTACACAATTGGCAACTCTCCATGTGAAGTCTCCATTTCTGTCTTCCCTCTATTCCTTCTTAGCATCTTTTTTTTTTTTAAAGATTTATTTATTTATTTATTTATCCCCCCCCTTGCTGCTTGTGTTTGCTGTGTCCATTCACTGTGTGTTTCTTCTGTGTCTGCTTATCTCGCCCTTGCTGTGAGGTCCTGCTGCATCAGCCCACCGCGCCGCCTGGGGCCGGCCTGCCCTCACAAGGAGGCCCCGGGAAGTGAACCCGAGGCCTCCCACATGGTAGACGGAAGCTCTATCCATTGAGCCACACCCACTTCCTGCTGTGAGGTCCTGCTGCATCAGCCCACTGCGCCACCGGGGGCCGGCCTGCCCTCACAAGGAGGCCCTGGGAAGCCAACCCGGGGCCTCCCATATGGTAGACGGAAGCTCTATCGATTGAGCCACACCCGCTTCCCCCTTCTTAGCATCTTAGCAGCTGAGTCTCCATTAGGGTCTGTCCACATAGAAATGATGCTAATCATGATGGTTTCCATGGTGTGGATAGGAAGCCAGTGGTCCTCCGGCTTTTCGTAACCATATTTATCTTCCCCAGGCTCATGAAAATTAGAAATGCACACATCACCATTTTTATCAACATGCAAATGCGAAATTTCTGTAAAGAATTTCATTTCAGGAGGCTAGAGGGGATACCTTTTGTCAATGTGAGATGAGCCTTAAAAACATCTCCTTCATAAAGGGTATCTGGAGGACCAATAATAAGGACTTCCCATCCGTAGAGATCACTGTCATCTATTAAACCTGCTGAAATGTCTTCCACTGGATTTTTGTTGTGTTCTACCAGCTGACTTCACAGTAGCAGTGCCCACTGCAGCTCTATCATCCTCCCCACCAAGGGCCAGGTTAGCGCCAGGTCTTCCAAAGAGCTGTTGGCAGGCTTTGGGGGCAGTTGGAGCTGGGTGTGCTGAGGAACCTGGGACCCCAAGACTCAAGCACCCAAGTGGGATGGCGGGCTGGATTGCAATGGTGCCTCCTCCCTGCTGGTAGGGTGTATTCACCCCAGCTATTATCACAGCGCCTCAGGCCAGGACGGGGAGGATACCTGGGCCACCACTGCCTGCACTGGGACTTCCTCCCAAACTTCCCTCCTTCAACCAGCCCATAAGCCCTACCAGTGCATTCCCTCTCCAGTGCCTCACTGAGTACCAAAATGGTAAACCCTCATAAAATGTTGAAGATTTAAGAGATGTATGATGTTGTGAAAGGTCATTCAAAAATGATTTTCTCTTTTTTTTATTTAATAAATAATTTTGAATGAATTCCTTGAACAAGGAAATTTCCAGTCCCTGGAGATACAGCAGGGAAACAGACAGTCACTCTATGGAAAAAGAGCTAGAAATCCCTGGAGTACATTTGGAATAAAAAATGAAGGGAAAATGAGCAAATATGAAATTTTCATATAGATATATATGGTGTGATGAAATAGAACATATTATCAAGATTACTAAGATTAATTGAAGAGGGGAGTGGTAAGGTAGAGGTCACATAGTATTCTGCAGATGTTAAGTGTCTTAACCATCTGAAAGAAAATAGGAAATCAATTATTTACCTTATTTTTCTTTTTGTCAGGGGGATATAAAAATTTAAGAGCCTTCAAAAATGTACATCTTAATTTTTTTGCCTCCTTACTCAGAATTTTTGTTGTTGTTGTTGCAGATGTATTTTATTTTTTATTTTTAAATTTTTATTTTTTTTATTTTTTAAAAGATACTTAGATTACATAAATTTTACACAAAAGATATAGGGATTTCCATATGCCCCACTCCCCATACCTCCCACACCGTCCCACATAAACATCCTTCATTAGTGTGGCACTTAGAATTCACTCACTTACATTTGAGTGAATTAACAGTTTTCCTTTTTATAATTCCCTAATTTTAATTTAGTTTTGTTTGAATATTATTGCAGATATTTACTAGGAAAAGGAAGTGTGAGAAAATTAGCCTTTGGGGGAAAAAACCAATTGTTTGTAACTTTTTAAGACTTGAACTTCCAGTGCCATCAAAACACAGGGTTTCTGCTGTCTTCCTGCAGCATTTACACAATTGAAAACAATCAAGCAAATATTCAAAGATACACAAAAGTAAGTAGGTTTATTTTATTAAAATATGCGGAAATTTTGTGTGTGTGACTTTCTCCACATTTGAAAACGTAGATGTTTCCCATGCTGTGAATATCATTCCCCTCTGCACTTTGAAATTATCCGAGCAAAGTAAACTATTCTGAAGCCCGGGCCCCCTCCCCTGAGATTCCGATCTAATTATTCTTGGTTTCGTCCTTGGCCTTTGCAATTTTAAAATGTCCTCAGGTGATATCAATAGGCATCAAAGTTTGAGACCCGCTTCTCTAAGGAGCTGAAAACAGTAGAGAACCTTGCTATTTACAGTAAAGGGTCATGTGCCAGGAGCATCAGTAAATATTGTAAGCTTGGTAGAAATGTAGAATCCAAGGCTTCACCCCAGACCTGTAGAATCAGCTTCCTCATTTTAAAAAGAACCCAGGGGATACATAAGCCCAATAAAGCAGGAGACACACTGGCTTTGAACTGCCTAGTGGATTCTCCAGCACTATGAATAAAATCTTTGCAAAAAGTAAGGATATCATCTCTACCTCATTTAGTTCATAAGCAAATACACTTCTGCTAGAAAGAGAAAAAATAGACATTGCCAGTAAACATTATCCTTTTCCTAGACTTTAGTACTTGAGACTCCCCTGTTCTACGTGCTAAGTCTTTTATTTTCTCAGAAGCTTTACCCATCATTGGTTATCGGCTCAAAATGAAGTAATCTTAGTTTAAAATACTAAACAAGACAGCCAGGCTTACAATGGCAAACTTCATCGTTTTGACTGTCCACACTTTCAGTCCTACTTCCAGAAGGTAACATTTTCTAATTATTAAACTCTTCTCTTGTGTATCTAGAAGTGTTGATTATATGTATTCATTAAAAATTTTTATATTTCACAATTTATAATCAACATATTACCTTTTATGTGGTACTCCCACAAAATATCAGCACACTTCTGAACCCCACAATATTCCAAAACCATTACATCACATATTAAATTAAATTAATTCAGTGTTTACATCATTATCTAAATATTGTTTATGATTATGTTTGACTGTATACAAATTTCTTACTTATACAATTATTTTCCTGGAGATAATAATTAATTATATAGTCATTTGCTTCACTTTTTTTTTATTGCTTATCAGCCCAATTTTCCAAAACACTTCTAAAATTATGCACATTTTAAAAAATGTCATCTAGGCAAATTTATCTCAAAATGTATTATATTGAACTTCTGCCCCTGCATGTGTCTACTATAACAGGAATCAAACCCAAACTTAATCCTCACATATGCCTGTTATCATCAAGAACCAATGAGTTTGATCTTCATCTATTTTCTCTCATTACTTTTCTCAGTTTTCCCTGCCCTCCTAAGTGGGATTGAAAGATACATTTTTAAATTACCCTCAAAACCTAAATATAAGAAATGAATTTATATACCTATTTTTCTATTCCACATACATGGAAAATGATTAAATATATTTTAACACATCAATTATCTAATTATACAATAAAATGATATTGAAATTTTTATCAGCTATTCTGAGGACCTTGGCAAGCTGATTCTAGAAATTTTTTGAAAGACAGAGGTCCAATAATCCTCCCTGCTTTCCATTCTTTTGGTGCATACCCAGAAGTGGAATTTTAGGGTCATAAAGTAAATCTGCATTTAACTTTTTGAGGAACTGCCCAACATTTTACAAGGGTTCCAATGTCTCTGCAACGACAGCAATATATTTTATTTTCTTCTTCTTTTATTATTATTTTTTTTAGTAATAGCAACCTAGTTGGTGTGAAGTGGATTCACTTTGTGGTTTTGAATGACATTTGCCTGATTACTAATGATGCTGAGAACATTTTCATGTGCTTATTGTTCATTTGTATATCTTCTTTGGAGAACTGTCTAATCAAATCCTTTGCTAATTTATAAATGGTGTTGTCTGTCTTTAATTTGTTGAATGGTAAGTGTTCTTTATATATTCTAATATATATTTTAGATACATAATTTCCAAATATTTTCTCCCATTATATAGGTGGCCTTTTCAATTAATTGATAATGTCCTTTGATACCCCAGTTTTTTCGTTTTGATCAAGTCCAAATTGTCCATTCTTCTTTATTTTCTTGTTCTTTTGGTACCATATCTAAGACTCCATTGGCAAATGTAAGGTCTTGAAATTTCTCCTAGGTTTTATGCTAAGGATTTTATGGTTTTATCTTTTATATGTAGGTTATTACTCTGTGTTGAGTTAATTTTTTTATATGATGTGACAGAGGAGTTCAATTTCATTCTTTTCAGTTTGGATATCCTGTTTTTCCCAGCACTTTTTGTTGAAGAGACTATTGTTTCCCATTGAATGGACCTAGGAACCTTTCTCAAAAATCAGTTGTCCATAGATGTGTGGGTTTATTCCTGGCCTCTCTTTTTTAAAGTTTTGAAATTGGGAAGTATGAGTCTTGAAACTTATTTTTCAAGTTGAATTTGGCTCTTCAGGGCCATTGTAATTTCATAGGTATTTTAGGATTAGCATTTCTATATCTGCAAAAAGGACTTGAAGTACTGATAGAGATTGCATTTGAGAAATATTGACGTATTAACAATATTAAGTCTTCTAATCCATGTCCATGAAATATCATGCCATTATATGTATCTTCTCATATTTTCCTCAACAGTTTTTTTAGGGGGTGGTTTCAGTGTAAAAATCCTTTACCTAATTGGCTGAGTGTAAGCCAATATATTTTCTTAGATTACATGCTATTGTAAAGTGAATTGTTTTAAAATTTCCTTTTTGATTTTTGCATATTAATTTTATACCCTGTAAATTTTCTGAATTAGCAGTTTTCTGATGTATTCTTTGGGGTTACTTATCTATTAGGATCAAGTCATTTGCAGTAAGAATTAATTTTATTTCTTCTTTTCCAATTCAGATAACGATATATTATTTCCTTCTTTCCTAATTCTCACTAGTATTCAATACATTGTTGAATAACATTGAACAAAGCAAACATCTTTGTTTTGTTCCTGAACTTAGTGGGAAAGTTTTCAGTCTTTCACAATTTGTTAAGATCTAAGTGTATGTTTTTATAAATGTCCTTTTTAGTTTAAAGGAAGTTAACTTATGTTCTCTGTTTTCTGAGTGTTTTTTTTAATCATGAAAGGGGTGAATTTTTCAAATTACTTCTGTGTCAGTTAAGATTATGTTTTTTTTCTTTTTATTCTATTAATGTGGTATTGTATATTTATTGAATTTCTCATGTTGAGTCACCCTTTCATTTTTCAGATGAATAAATCTTGTTAATTTTGTAAAATAATTTTAATATGCTATTTGATTTAGTTTGCTAGTATTTTTGCTGAGGATTTTTTTCATCTATAATTATATGGAATATTAGTCTACAGTTTTCTCTTTCTTTTTTTAGGAGGTACTGGGGCTTGAACCTGGGACCTCATACATGGGAAGCAGGTACTAAAACCACTTGTTTCCTCTATAGTTTTCTTTGATGCCTTTATCTGACTTTGGTATCAAGGTAATCCTGATCCATAAGAATTGTTTAGGAAGTATTTCCTACTCTTCATTTTTGGGTAGAATTTGATAAGTGTTGTTAGTTTGCTCTGAATGTTTAGTACAATTCACCCATAAATCTATCTGGTCCTTATTTTCTTTGTTGGGAGGTTTTTGATTACAAATTAGATGTTTACACTTGGTTCCACTAATTCTAAACTTTGGAAATGCTTATGTTTAACTGTCTTTCTGCAGCTTCTGGAGGAGGAATGCAGCCTGCTGCTCCCTTCTCTGCCATCTTGTATTCTCCCCTATATACTTTTTAAAATTTTTATTCTAGTAACATATTACAATCTAAATTTCCCCTTTTAAACACATTCACATATATAATACTGTGATTATAAATACAATCAAAATGCTGTGCTACCATTACCACCATCCATTAAAAAAAACGTTACAGCGAACAAAAATAGAAAATTTGAATAATTTAATCAACTCAACATTCCCTTCACATACCCTGGGCCCTGGTAATTTATATTCTAGAGTCTACCTCTATGAATTTGCTTATTGAAATTATTTCTTATCAGTGAGATTATATAATACTTTTCCTTTTGTGCCTGGCTTATTTCATTCAACATGATTTATTCAAGGTTCATCCATGTTGTTACATGAATCAGAACTGCATTCCTTTTTATGACTGAAGCATTCCATTGTGTCATTGTGTGTGTGTGTGTAAAGATATATTCTATACACACACACACACACACCCCTATATATATACACCATTTTATTTATCCATTCATCAGTGGATGGACACGGGTTGCTTCCACCTTTTGGTAATTGGGAATAATGTTGTTATGAACTTCTAGTGGGCAAATATCTGTTTGAGTCCCTGCTTTCAAATCATTTAGGTTTAGACCTAGAAGTAGGAATGCTAGGTCATATGGCAATTCTACACGAACTTTCTGAGGAACCACCAAACTGTATGCCACAGTTGCTTTGCAATTTTACATTCACCCCCAAAGTAATTGAGTGTTCCTACTTCTCCACAAACCCTCTAAAATATTTATTTTAAAAAACAGAGTAGCCATTCTAGTTGGTATTAAATGCATCTCATTGTGGTTTTGATGCATTCCCTAATACCTAATTATTTTGAGCATCGCTTATTGTGCCTTTTTTGCCATTTTTATATTCTCTTTGAAGAAATATGCACTTAAGTTATCTGTCCATTTATTGAATGGGTCATATAGCTTTCTGTTTTTGAGTTGTAGGATTTCATTATATATTTTGGAAATTCAGCCGTTATCAGATGTGTACTCACATTAAGTATCTTGTCTCTTCACTTTCATGATAAAGTCCTTTGAGGTGCAAAAGAGTTTAAATTTGTTGAGAAATTATTTATCTGTTTTTCAATTGTTAATTTTGCTTTTGGTGTAAAATCTAAGAAACCATTTCTTAGCACAAGTCCTGAAATACTTCCTTATGTTTTTTTTCTAAACAATATTGAGTTAATATTTGTATATGGTGTGAGATAGAGATCCTTATTCATTCTTTGGCATAGTTCTCCCAGCACCATTTCTTGAAGAGATGTTTTTTTCCCAATTGAGTAGACTTGGCAATATTTTCAAAAAATCAATTTTTGGCCATACATATGAGTGTCTATTTTTGAACTCTCAAATAAATTCAAGAGGTCTCTATCATTGAATATCAGTACTGTGCTGTTTTGACCACTGTAGCTTTGTCATAAGTTTTAAAGTTGGGAATTGTGAAGTTTCCTTCTTCATTCTTTTTCAAGATATTTTTGGCTACTCTCTGCTTCCTTAATAATCTTCTGACCAGGTGGTCTATCTATTGATGAAATTGGTGGAATAAAGACACCAATTATTATTGTAGAGGTGTCTATTTCTCCCTTTTGTTTTGCCAGCATTTCCCCTCATATATTTTGAAGCGCTATAATTAGGTGCACAAATATTTATGATTGTTATTTCTTCATTGTGTATTGACCCTTTTATTAATATATAGTGTCCTTTTATGACTCTTTTAACAGCTTTTGACTCAAAGTCTATTTTGTCAGATATTAGTATAATGTAACATGCTCTCTTTTAGTTACTATTTGCATAGATTATCATTTCCATCCTTTCTGTTTCAATCTATTAGTGTTTTTGGTCTAAGACAATTCGTTTATAAACAACATGTTTATGTTTATCAGTTCATCCAATCTGTGTCTTTTGATTAGGAAGATTAATCCATTAACAATCAATGTTACTGTGTAAAGGCAGTACTACAGCCATTTGTCCTTTGTTTTTTATACATTTTATACATTTTTGTCTCTCTTTTAATGCAGTCTCCTTTTCTGCATAATTGAACTTTTGCGATGTGTCTGACTGATCCCTTTCTCATTTCTGTTTTTATATATTTTTCATACATTCTTTGTGGTGACCCTGGGATTTGTAATACACAATATACATCTGTAACCTATTACTTGAAAAATACCAACTTAACTTCAATAGCATACATGTTCTCTTTCCCCATATCCCTTTATTTCCCCTTTATGTTGTTTTTTTTCCCACCTCACCTTTCTATGTTTTGCCTGTCCATTATCCTGAAATATGACTATTTCTTTTTTGATTATATTCTATTATAGGAATGAAAGATTAGAATTACATATTGAGTATACAGCACTACTGGAATTTGCATTTACCCATTTTTATCTTTACTGAATATTTTCACTTCTTTACACCTCCAAGCCTTTCTTGTCTTTTCCTTTTAACCTGAAGAGTTTCCTTTAGTAATTTTTGTAGGGTAAGCTTTATTGTGATGAACTCTCTAGTTTCTTTTCATCTGGAATGTTTTAAACTCTTATTTTTTAAACATAGTTTTGCTGGATAATGAAATTTGGGTTGGCAGTGTTTCTCAACCAGTATATTCAATATATTCTACCACCGCCTTTTTGCCTTCATTGTTTCTGATAAGAAATTGGCACTTAATCATTTTGAAGAATGTCTTTTCTCTTGCAACATTCAGGATTCTCTTTTATCTTTGGCATTTGATATTCTGATTAGTATGTGTCTCAGAGTAGATTTATTAGAATATATTCTGTTTGGAGTATGTTATTCTTAGACATGTATATTTATTTCTTTTATAAGAGCTGGGAAATTTTGACCATTATTTCTTCAAATACTCTTCCTAATTTTTTCCCCTTTGACATTCCCATGACATGTATGATAATATGCTCCATGCTGCCATTCAAGTCCCTTAGATACCGCTCATTTTTTTCTATTCTTTTCTCTATCCCTTATTCTGTCTCTATCATTTCGATGTCCTGCCTTCTAGTCTGATGATTCTTTCTTAGGCTTGTTCAAATCTGCTATTATATACCTCTAGTTTATTTTTAATATCTATCCTTGTGTCTTTTATACCCATAATTACTGTTACGTTACTTTATAAAATTTTGGATTCTATTTAATATCCACCATTAATTAATTTCTATCCATATTTTCTTTCATCTCCTTGAAATTATTTAGGACATTTGTGTGAAGTTCTTTGATTAGGTGGGTCAAAGTCTGTGTCTCCTCTGAAGTTTAATTTGTTCTCTTAACTGATCCATATTTTCCTGTTTCTTAGTATAGCTTGTAACTTTTCTTTTATGTCTAGGCATCTGATTAATTTGATGTGCTAACACTGAAGTCCAATTTATCCCTCTTGCCAAAGGTTTTATTGTAGACTGGCTATGTGTTAAGGCAATTTTTTGATAGTTGGTCCAATTTAAACTGGACCTTTACATTAGATCGTTTTCAGATTTTCTCAAGTCTTCTGCATCTGATTCTTACCCTGGATATGTGGTGTGACTTTTAAGATTGCCCTTTTATTGGCAACTTTTCCATCCCGGGGAGAAAGCTTCTGTTCCTCTGTTCTTTCTCCAGGAATCCTAATCTGTTCTGTTTGTTTTTGTGCAGAATTTTCTTCCCAGCTCCTGTAATTAACTTCCCTCCCTTGCATAGTGTCCCCCAATTTTTATACTTTCTGTTTCCATGACCCTTAATGCCTTACTACTTTCGACTCCTCTCTCCAGTGAAGTTCTTATGCCTCTAGATACTTCCTGTTAGGGATTCCACCCTGATGAGTCATATTGGGTTAGGGTAAAAAAGTCCATTTTTGTTTGTTTGTTTAGGTAATCCAGCAATCAGACACTGAGCTGTGTGTGTGTAATTTGCCAACAGCTATGCCATGTTCTTTTTTTATCCCTTGGGCATCTTTTAGTATGTACATGCTCCTCTTGCCAAACACTTCTTTTCCACTCTCAATCTCTGCATATTTGGGTCTCTTTGCCTGGATATGCTTAGGGCTCTACCTAAATGCTGAGAATGGCACAATGGTCTGCATCTTCATCAGGAGGTACCTGAGTTGTGCTTTCTCTGTGTGAGTCTTAAACTGTGCAGGACTAAGTGAGGGGGAAGGGTCTGGAGAGGTGTGTCTGCATCATGGCTCATGGATCTCAAATTTTTTGGTGTTTTCTTTTTTCTTTTTCTTCATTTCAGTGTTTATGGTGATACTATCATCCTCCAGAGTAACAAGCAATTGGGATTTGTCTGAATATTAGTTGCATTTGAGGGGAAAGTTTTCCAGGGGATATTTTATGTTGTCATGTTGATGATATCACTTTCATATTTCTTGCCCCCATTCCAGATTTTATCTGCTTTCTCTTCTTTTGTTTTCTTTAGTTTCACTAATGGCTTGTCAATTTGCTTGATCATTTTAATATACCAAATTTGGTTTTGTTAATGCTGACAATTTCTTTAATTCTTTATTTCATTTATTTCTGCTCTAATCTTTATCATGTCTTTCCTTCTGCTGGATTTGGGTTTAGTTTGCTGTTCTCTTTCTAGTTCCTCCAGCTGCACAGCTATGTCTATGACTTGAGCTCTTTCTTCTTTTTAAATGTAATCATTTAAGGCTGTAAACTTCCCTCTCAGCACTGTCTTTGCTGTACCCCATGAGCTTTGATATCTTGTATTCTTGTTTCATTCAAGTAAGTACTGCAGTACTTACTTTAGCAATTTGTTCCTTTGGTTTTTATAAATCTTTAAACTTTTTTGCTTCTTTTTTCCTTTATTACAGTATCTTTTTCTTTATAGTTGATCTTTAGTGATGTGTCCCATCCATTTCTCATTTCTGTTTTTTTTGTTTAACGTTGCCATCTTTTTATGTGAAAAGAAAAACTTAAATTTTACAACTGGTTCAATTTTTAAAAAATTCATTCTTTACTTAATAGCACATAATTGTTTGAATAAAATTCAATGTCTCCTAAAAAAAAGAGAAGATATTGTGAAGGAAAAATAAATTCCAACTAAAATTTTTAGTTAAATGTTGAAGAAATTTGAAAATAACTTTAATGCACTCTATACTGGTGCCTTTTTTTTTAAGCAAATCAATTTTATTGATACATATTAATAAAGGATAAATCCACCCAATATATACAATCAATGGTATTTGGTAAAAACACATAGTTGTGCATTCATTCTTAGAGCATCTTCATTATTCCAGCAACAATAACAACAGTACTAAAAAATAAAAACCAACAAACAAATAAACAAACAAAACTCACACCTTCTCAAATCTCTCTATGCTTCCTCTGCCATACATAGCTGCTATTCTCTTTCCTTCTCTCTAGGTTATTTGTGTTTATATTTTGTAAAACACAGTCCTAGATATGCAATATCACCCATATTCATATTTTACATGAGGTTTCACTGTGTTATACAGTTCCATGTGACATTTTTTTAGCTTTCTTTCTGGTAATATAAATGTCCTTAGGCTTTCCCTGTCAAACACTGTCATACTCATATAATAGCTCTCAACATTTCATTTCATTTCCAAAGATTTACAAACAACATTTCAGCCAATTCTGCACAGATTAACCATCAGCTTTCCATTCTCTACTCTCATTCTATTTTCAGGTGACCTACATTCTAATTATTAAGTCCATGATCTTACATAATATATTTAATTCATAATAGCACAATCATACAATATTTGTCCTTTTGTGTCTGTCTTGCTTCACTCATCATCATGTCCTCCAGGTTCATCTATATTCTCATATGCTTTACTTACTGCTGCATAATATTCCATTGGGTGTATACACCACAGTTTGTTGCATAATATTCCATTGCGTGTATACACCACAGTTTGTTTATCCATTCATTAGTTTTTGGACACTTGGGTTGTTTCCAAATTTTGCTGCCATGAATAACACTGCTATGAACATCAATGAGCAGATGTCTATTTATGTCACTGCACTCAGGTCTTCTAGGTGTATACTTAGCAATTGTATTGCATGGTCACATGGCAAGTCTATATTCAACTTCTTTGGAACTGCCAAACAATCCTCATCAACGGCTGTACTATTCTACATTCCCACCAACAGGGAATAAGCATTCTTATCTCTCCACATGATCTCTAAAATTTACAATTTTCTGACTTTTTACTAGTGGCCAGTCAAATAAGTGTGAAATGATATCTTATTGAAGGTTTTTTTAATTCTTTTTTTTTACAAATCAATTTTATTGATACATATTAATAGAGCATAAAATCCATCCAGTGTACAATCAATGGTATTTGTATAATCATAGTTGTGAATTCATCAGTTCAGTCATTATTAGAGCATTTTCATTATTTCTTTTTTAAAGATTTATTTATTTATTTACTTTTATCCATTTTTACTCCCCCCCCCCCGCCGTTTTTACTGCTTTTTTATGTCCATTCACTGGACAACTCTCTGTGTCTGTTTCCTGCCCTCTCCCCTCTCTTCTTATCCTTCTCCTCTTGTCTTCACCAGGATTTGATCCTGGGAACCTCCAATGTGGGAGAGAGGCATCCTACCACCTGTGCCACCTTAGTTCCTGGTTTTTCAGTGCATCTCGTCTTGGCTTTCCCTTGGGTCACTCTCCTGTTACTTCATCATCTTGCTGCGTGGCTTGGCAGGGCCTGACGGCGCACATGCGCATGAGATCTGAGGGGCTCACCCGCATGCGGGGCCTGGTGGCCTGCGTGCCTTCTATATTTTTCTTTTTTACTTTTACTGGGACATCCCAGGGATCAAACCCAGGTCCCTCCATATGGGAGATGGATGCCCAACCATTTGAGCCACATCCTCACCCCTTATTATTTCAATAATAAACAAAAAACAGACAAACAAGCAAACAAGAAAATTCCTCACCTCAATCTCTCTGTGCTTCCCCCACTGTACACAGCTGCTGCTTCTGGCTATTCTATGCAAAATGTATAATCAATAGCTTTGGTATAATTACAATGTTGTACATTCATCATCTCAAAAATTTAGAACAATTTCATTACACCAAAAAGAAAGACTCCATACCCCTCAGCATTCCTTTCTCAGACCTACATAACCACTAATCTCATTTCATTTTATAAATTGATTTTTATTTAAATTTACTATAAGTGGAATCTTACAATATGTAGTACTCTGTGTCTGGTCTCCCTCACTTAGTATGCTGTGTTTTTTTGGTCTGATATTAACATACACTTGTTCAACTTCAAAGAAAAGTAGTCTTATATATGCAATTCTACTCATATTCATATTTCACATAATATATTTAGTTCAAAATAGGGCAATCATACAGTATTTGTCCTTTTGTGTCTGGCTTGTTTCACTTAACATAATGTCCTCCGGGTTCATCCATGTTGTCATATGTTTCACCATTTCATTTCTTCTTACTGCTGTGCTATATTCCATAGTGTGTATACTCCACAATTTGTTTATCCATTCATCAGTTGATGGACACTGGGTTGTTTCCAACATTTGGCTATCAAGAATAATGCTTCTATGAACATCAGTGTGTGGATATGTATTCGTTTCACTGCTCTCAGGTCTTCTGGGTATAAACCTAGCAATGGTATGGCCAAGTCCCTTGGCAAATATATATTCAGCTTCCTTAGGAACTGCCAAACAGTCCTCCACAATGGCTGTACAATTCTACATTCCCACCAACAGTGAATAATCATTCCTGTCTCTCCACATCCACTCCAACATTTAGTTTTCTGACTTTTTAAGTGGCCTGTTTAATAGGTGTGAAGTGATATCTCATTGTAGTTTTGATTTGCACTTCTTTAATTGCTAGTGATGCTGATCATTTTTTCATGTGTCTTTGCCATTTATATTTCTTCTTTGGACGGTTGTTTTTTCATGTCTTTTGTCCATTTTAAAATAATATACTTTGTCTTTTTATTGTTGAGTTGTATGATCTCCTTATATATCATGGATATTAAACCCTTATCAAATATGTGATTGCCAAATATTTTCTCCCATTGAGTCAGCTACTTTTTCATCCTTTTCACAAAGTCCTTTGAGGTGCAAGAGTATTGAATTCTAGGAGGTCCCATTTATCTATCTTTTCTTTTGTTTCTCTTGCTTCAGTTGTAAGGTTTAAGAAACTACCACCTATCACAAGATCTTGAAGAAGTTTTCATACATTTTCTTCTAGAAGTTTTATGGTGGTTGTTTTTATATTTAGGTTCTTGATCCATTTTGAAGTAATTTTTGTATAAGGTGTAAGATAGGGGTCTTCTTTCTTTCTTTTGGATATGGCTATCCACTTCTCCCAGCACCAATTGTTGAATAGACTGTTCTGGCCAAGTTGGGAAGGCTTAACAGCCCTGTCAAAAATCACCTAACTGTAGATGTGAGCATCAATTTCTGAGATCTCGATTCAGTTACATTGGTCAATCTGTCTGTCTATATGCCAGTACCATGCTGTTTTTACCATTATATAGCTAAGTAATATGCTTTAAATCAGGAAATGAGAGTCCTCCAAATTCATTCTTCTTTTTAAAGACACTTTTGGCTATTTGGGACCCCTTACCCTTCCAAATAAATTTAATTATTGGCTTTTTGATTTCTGTAAAAAAAGGCTATTGGGATTTGTATTGGGATTGTGTTGAATCTGTAAACAAGTTTGGGTAGAATTGACATTTTAATGATATTTAGTCTTCCAGTCCATGAACATGAAAAGTCTTTCCATTTATTGAAGTCTTCTTCAGTTTCTTTTAGCAATGTTTTGTAGTTTTCTGAATACAGGTCTTTTATGTCCTAGGTTAAGTTTATTCCTAAATATTTGATTGTTTTAGTTGCTATTATAAATGGAATTTTTTTCTGATTTTTTAGTGATTTCAGTGTTGGGTGAATATTGTGGTTAATAGTATAAATATAAGAATGGTCTTCTTTTAAAAAGCTTTACGAATATGGTGATATGTGAAAAAATTACAACTAATCTAACTTATGAATGTTAGTTTACAATAATGTAATATTTTTGCAGTAATGGCAAAGAAGATATTATATTAATTCTAAGGGACAACAATATAAGGTTATAAGGGGGTGTAAGATTTTTTCTCTTGGAGTAATGAAAATATTCTAAAATTGACTGGTGATGACAGCACGACTCTGTGATGAAAATGAGAGCTAGTGTACAATTTGAATGGATTATACAAAACATAGGACTGTTTAACACAGGGAATTGAGTGTTGGAACATGGATTGTGGTTAGCTGAACATACAAGAATGTTCTCTTATGAATTATAACTAATATATAATATTAATACAGGTGTTAATAATCAGGTAGGTTGTGGCAAAAATACACAAAATGTGAGATATGGGCTATAGTTAGTAGTAATATTTTAATGATGCTCTTTAATAGTTTGTAACAAATTTTTCACAACAATGCAAAGTGTTGGTGGTGGAGTGTTCTATGGGAGCCTTGTATGATGATGTGCACGTCTGTTTTGTAGTTTCACAATGTTTACTATATGCATATTGTTTATGTATATTCATGTATGAATGATATACTTCAATAAAATTTTATTTTTTTAAAAGTAAAGTGCTTCCCACTTAAAAAAATGCTGTTTAAGTACCTGAGCTATGTCTACTTTTTTCAGTAAAATGGCAGAAAAACTTCACAGGTTTCATACCGATCTTGGGAAAGTAGGTTCTTCCACTTTCAACATTATAAAACTTATGTTCATTATAAGATATAAGGTTAGGCAGTCTAATAGCACAAGTCAGGGACACCTGAGAATTTTATACTAGATTACAATCCTAGCTTGACTCTCTACCTGGTGCTTTGAGGCCATGGTCAATTTTACCTTTATCCTCCAAATGCGAGTTATCAATCTCTTTCTTGCATCTTCTCCTTGATTTTCAGTTAAAAGGTAATGATAGCCTCTTTATGTGTTCTGGTCTCCCCTGTCCTTCAAAAATGTTCACAGATTCTAAGACTTCACTGTAACTGCTAAACTACTTTTCCTGTATAAACAGCTAAAATCAAGTGAAAAATATTTCCTATTCATGGCTTCCACTTATCAAATTTCCATGAAGGGTATTTAAACAGAGTGAAACAAGGGCAAGGTCTTGATGAGAATTTTAAACATTTTTTCAAAATGTAAAAATGTATTCCATCTATATATTCCATACAAATTTATTATTGGAGAAAATAATCAAATTATTTCTCACTACATTTTCTTGCCTCTCTCTTGTGTTCCCCAGAACACCATAGAACACTTACCTCAGCACCTTTAACAGTGGATTGAATGAATTCACCTGATCAAATATATGCCTCCTTTTTAAACTGTCAAGTTGTGCTCTTACTCACCTCTATCTTATGTTGTCAACACAATCCTAAGCCCATTATTACCACTTACAAGGATAATGAGGGAATTATTTCTCATCCAATCCATGGGCTCCATCGCTTCTCTGAATACACAGCTTTAATGGAAGCTGGGACATATTAGTGTAAATATAGGAATGACTTAATTTTCAGTCAGTCCCTGACACCATAATTATACCAAGTGCTAGAGACACTGGAGTGGCACTCAGACCCTAAAATATCTAGTCAGCGCACTTAGAATATTCAGGTAGTAAAAGAAATCTGCCCATGTTTTGGCAATAGTGAAAAGCACATTTTCACCATCCATTTCAAGCTCCATCCACAAACATAACTTCTCACTTCATACTCATTTTCTTTTATTCTGATTTTAAATATGAATTCCTGAGAAATCCTTTTACTGAACTCCACCTATATTAGCCTTTACATTACCTGTAGGTATGGTCTGTCTGCCCCCTCTCATGTGAACACAGCTAAATCACATCACATGTGAGTATTAAGATGACACAAATTTCCCTTTGACAATTATACACGCATTTTAAATCAGGAGAAATATGTTCACAGTTCTTAAACCTACCCTCAGAAGACCTAACCAAAATGCCTTAGTAAGATTAATCAATGTTCTTCTGATTAAAATGTCACCTAAAATTATGGAAATACTAGAGAAAGTTTTCTCCATTAGTCATCAAGTAACCAAAATAGATTGGAAAGTCCAGAGACACTAAGTCTTTATTGAAGATGCTCTCACTTACACTGGAGATCACAGAGCCTCTTTATCTAGGATAAAGCAAGGTTTTCATGATGTTCAACTCTCTTTTTATGCATTTGATCATTTCAGGAGTCATATAATCTAAAGCATGCATCTGATTAGCTTGGATGCCAATAAAGATAAGTCTCATCAAGATATGTCTTTTATTCAAAATATTTTTCCTCTAACTAGATAAATCACAAAGATGCAATGAAGGAAAACAGCTTATGCCCTTTAATTCTGCCATCCATCTACTTGTCTTAAAAGGAACCCTCATGCATTTCTCCAGATGCTTCATTTTTTCTGGATTTTGGTCATTCTGGGCTGTACTGCAGAGAATATGCAGTAAGCAAAATATTAATGCTATTTATTTCTAATCTATCTTTTGTTTTACCAATATTCTGTTGGCTGTATCAGTATGAGTACATAGATAGAAATATCTGTGCTTAAATAACATATTAAAGGGAAAAAGTATGTTTCATAGTTCTAGAGTGTACATATTTACTACCACAAAAGGGAAAGGCCATCCAGATGTCATATCAAATAGAATTAAGATGACATACTAAAGATTGGGAAGCAATACAACCTTCAAAATATTAGGGATTACCAGAATAAATGTTATAGTTTCATTGTTGGCTTTCCTATAAATAACATGTGGTTTAACTAATCTTTAATGAATACTTCATTTGTTGAAATTGGGAAAATTCTTTTTGAAAACAGTTAAACTGAGACATTGATGGGAAAAGTCTTAGGATTTTTTGTGCAGACTGGAAATAGATTTTTTTTCAGGTTAGGGGAAGTAGTATAACATCCCTGAGATATCATAGAAATGGTTTACTCTCAGGAATTGAGTGCAGACTTCTTTGCAGTTGAGTGTACAGGAGTGAAGAGGGCACCAGCTAGCCGATTTCAGGGCCCGAATGTCATGATTTTTGCAAAGGTCTTTCATCTAATGATTAGGGAAACCCACTGAAGAATTTAGAGCAGTTAATTTATATGATCATATTTATGTTTGTAAATGGGTCTTTTAATGAAGAATGGAATGAAATAATTAAGAAGGAGATTGGTGATTTTTACGAATTAGGTGATGGTTGCTTGGCATAAGGGCTTAGAATTGAAAATATGAGGGGGCAGGCAGGAAGGATGTAAAAGACAAGACAGAATAAACAAATCTCAATTATGCATTTATTTATTTTGTCAGATATAAATGAGCTCTAATGATGTGTTAGGCTTTATAGTAAAGACTGGGCACACAGGTTTGAAAAGAAAATTATATTTCCTGCCATGAAGTTGTATAAAATCTTATAAAAATCATGATTAATTTACAAATTCAGTCAGTGTATGAAAGCAATATGCAAGATCTTAGCCGAGATCTAGGCTTTATATTTGGTTGGAAACAGTATAGAGAAATCCTGTATAAGGAAACATTAAAAAAAAATTATCAGAGGACTAATAACTAGTAATATGTGTAATTAGTGCACAAATATCTGTTCTTGTCCCTGCTATGAATCCTTTTGGTTATATACCCAGTGGTGGGAATTTTGGGTCTTATGCTAATTCTATAATTAGTTTCTTAGGAAACACCAAAGTGCTTTCCACAATGGCTACACCATTTTACATTGCCCCCAGCAATGAATGAGTGTTCTTATTTCTCTACATCATCTCCAACATTTGTTATGTCCTGTTTTGTTTTTCTTTTAAATAACAGCATTTCTAAAGGGTGTCAAGTGGCATCTCATTGTGGTTTTGATTTGCATTTTCTTGATGACTAATGATGTTGAGAATCTTTTCATGTGCTTTTTGGCCACTTGTATATTTTCTTTGAAGAGATGTTTGCTCAAGTATTTTGCCCATTTTTATATTTTGTTGTTTGTCTTTTAAGTTGAAGTACTTTGTATATTTTGGATATTAAACTTTTATTGGACATGTGGTTTCCAAATATTTCTTCCATTTGTTAGGTTGTCATTTTACTTTCATGATAAAGTGCTTTGAGGAGCAATTTATTTTTATTTCAATGAGGTCTTATTTATCTATTTTTTTTTGCTTCTGCTTTGGTTGTAAAGTCTAAGCAACCATTGCCTAACACAATGTCCTGAAGATGCTTCCCTAAGTTTACTTCTAGAAGTTTGATAGTTCTAGCTCTTATATTAGGGTCTTTAATCCAATTTGAGTTGATTTTTATACATGGAATGAGACAAGGATTCTCCTCCTTTTTTTCAAATGAAGATCCAGTTTTCCCTGCACCATTTGTTAAAGAGACTATTCTATTCTGAGTGGTCTTTATCAACCTGTCAAAACTCAATCGGCCAGGGTTCCAGGAAGATGGTATTGGAGTACACTGGCAGGGCTCAACAATCTCACAAAAACAATGAAGAAAGGGCAAAAAGCTGTCTGAGTGACCTGCTTTCGGGGGCAGCCGACCAAGACAGTGTTGTGCAACCCCCAGGAGGGTGAGGAACAAAGACATGAAGAACCCAAAATGACAACTGTGAGTTATTAAACCCCTGTGGCAGCTGGGAAGGGTATCTAACCCCCACCCTCAAGGAATGCACCCTGGATAAAACCCCTGGCCCACTGCAGCTGTATGAGGGGGGAATAGACTTCTTCATCCCTGGGAAGAGGGAGGGTGAAGCAGAGAGCAGAGAGTGGTTTCTCTTCAGTGAATTTGGTGAAGAGAGCCCACTTTGAGTCTTGGCTCTGGTCAGACCAGAAACATAGGCAAGACAAGTGGAGGTTGAAAGCAACACCTCCCTGAACAGGGTCATAAATGAGAACCATCTGCTGACAAGCTGTGAAACCTCAAGAAGAAAAACTGCTTTTTGGTCTCTCTTAGCCTGAAGTCCTGGGAGAATACCTCATTAGTGAGCCCCTGGCCCAATTTTTCTCAATTAATTTGGGGAATTTTCAAGACTCAGAATACATTGAACCAAAAATCAAAGAAGATTTGTGGGAAAAAAACACTAGACAAGAGAGAGAAATTGACAATCAGAGTAAATTCACCAACATATTCAGATGCCTAGACATCAGCAAAAAATTACAAGTCATATTAGGAAACAGGAAGATATGGCCTAGACAAAGGAACAAATAAAATATCCTGATGAGATGCAGGATTTAAGACAACTAATCAATGATAATTACCCAAATCTCTTAAATCAATTCAAAGAATTGAAGGAAGGAAAATATGAGTAAAGTGATAAAGGATATTAAGAAGACATGAAATGAGCATAAAGAATAGTTTGAAAGCCTTCAAAGAAAAGTAACAGAGCTTATGGGTATGAAAGACACAATGGATGAGATTATTTAAAATATATTAAAGGTATATAACAGCAGATTTGAATTGATTGAATACAAAATTAGTGATCTTGATGATGGAATATCTGAATTTGAAAACACAGCAGAACATAAAGAGAAATGAATGGAAAAAATTGAGCAGGGTATTCAGGAATTGAATGACAATGTGCAGCAAACAAATGTATAGTTTATTGGTGTCCCAGAAGAAAAAAAGAATGGGAAAGGGGCAGAAAGAATATTTGAGGAAATAACTACTGAAAACATCTCAACTCTTATGAAAGGCATAAATATCAATATCCAAGAAGGATAACACACCTCAAATAGAATAAATCCAAATAAACTTACTCCAAGATACCTGCTATTCAGAATGACTAATACCAGGGATAAAGAGAAGATTCTGAAAGCAGCAAGAGAAAAACAAAGCATCACATACAAAGGAACCTCAATAAGATTAAGTGCTTACCTATCATCAGAAACCATGTAGGTGAGAAGAAAGTGGTATGATGTATTTAAGGTACTTAAAAAGAAAAACTGCCAGCAAAGAATTCTGTATCCAGAAAAAACTGTCCTTCAAAAATGAGGGTAAGTTTTAAGTCTACACAGCCAAACACAAACTGAAAAATTATGTTACCAAAAGATCAGAATTACAAGAGATACTAAAGGGATTGATGCAGTCTAGAAGGAAATAAAAAGGGCAAGTAACCTGGACAATAGTGTATAAATTAAGATTATTAAGAAGAGGAAATTAAAGAGTAAAAATATACATAGGCTATGAATGTGGGGCTTGATTTCTGAGCTCTCAACCCTGTTTCATTCATTTATATGTCTCTACTTGTGCCAGCACCACACTGTTGTGATTACTGTGTCTTTGTAAGAAGTTTTAAAACCTGGCAGGGTGTATCCTCTAGCTTCATTCTTCTTTCTCAAGATAACATGACCACATCCATATTAATTTGATAATTGGCTATTTCATTTCTTCCAAGAAGGTTGATAGAATTTTGTAGGGATTGCATTGAATCTATAAATTGCTTTAGATAGGATTGACATCTTAATGATATTTAGTCTTCCAGTCCATGTGTATGTAATATCTTTCCATTAATTTAGGTCTTATTTTATTTCTTTTAGCAATGTTGTGTAGTTATCTTTATACAAGATCTTTACATCCTTGGTTAGATTTATTCCTAGATGTTGAAAACATTTATTTGCTATTGTGAATTGAATTTTTTCTTGATTTCTTCTTCCAAGTGTACATTGCTTCTGTATAGAAACACTACTGATTTTGGGGATATTTTGTACCCTGCCACTTTGCCAAATTCATTTATTATCTCGAGGAACTTTGTTGTGGATTTCTAATGTGTATATATAATCATATCATCTCTCAATATAGAAAGTGTTTCTTCTTCTTTTCCAAATTAGATTTCTTTTATTTCTTTTTTCTTGCCTGATTTCTCTGGCAAGACCTTCCAGTACAATGCTGAACAACAGTGGTAGCAGTGGGCATCCTTTTATTCTTCCGTATCTTAGAGGGAAAGGTTTCATTCTTTCACCATTAAGAAAAATGTTAGGTATGGCCTTTTTATGTATGCCCTTTATCATGTTGGGGAAGTTTCCTTCTATTCTTATTCAAATTTTTTTAACCAAGAAATGTTGCTGGATATTGATAAACAGCTCTTTTGCATCAATTTAGATAATTATATGTTTTTTTGCATCCTTAATTCTCTTAATGTTGTGTATTACATTAGCTGATTTTCTTAGGTTGAACCAATCTGGCATAACAGGGTAAATTCCACTTTATCATGTTGTATAATTCCTGTAATATGTTGTTGGATTTGATTTGCTAGAATTTTGTTAAGGAATTTTGCATCTATTCATAAGATCTATGGTCTGTAGTTTTCTTTTATTGTGTTTTCTTTATCTGATTTGGTATGAGGATTATGACAGTTTTAATTTTGTTAATCCCAGAAAAAGATTATGTTCATAAACGAATCCATTCCTGTGGGTGTGGGGCCCTTTGATTGCATTAGATTGAGTGAAGAGGACTTTAATTAGATGAGCTGATAAGATCACTTTAGGGCTATTGATTGAACTATGCCATTGAGGCATGATCCAGCTTGGGTCTCTTGCCCTCTTGCTGAATTTGATATAAACAGAGACTCAGAGAGACACACAGACGGAGGAAACTGCCATTTTTGATCCTTCCATGTGATAGACAACTTGAGGATCACCAAGCTAAAACTTAAGCACAAAACCCTCAAGAGGCTGGGCCCAAGGAATAGCTCAAGGTCTAAATTATGGGTCATATGACTGATAGCCCATAGCTAAACTCAGGAAGAAAGTGGAGCAGTGGAGACTGAAAGATAAGGCCTAGAAAGAGACAAGCCCTATATCTGATTACCCACAGCTGATCTGGGAGATGGTAGATTCTGGAGGGGAAAGCATGGACCTCAATAGAGATTGGCTGCCATCTTTGCCACATGGCAGGACACCAGGATCACCAATAGCTGACTTTGGTAAGAAAGCATCTCTCAAGGTGCTTTGATTTGGACATTTCATGACCTTGGAATTGTAAATTTTACCCCTAATAAATTTCCCATTTTAAAAGTCAGCTTATTTTTGGTACTTTGCATCTGTAGCCCTGTGGTAAACTAAGATAAGTGTTATATTGGCCTCCTAGAAAGTGTTAGGGAATGTTCCTTCCTATTCAATTTTTGAATGAATTTGAGCAGAATTTGAGTTAAGTCTTCTTGAAATGTTCAGTATTATTCCCCTGTGAAGCCATCTGGTCTTTGGATTTTCTTTATTAGGAGGTTTCTGGTTACTGATTTTATCTCTTTAGTAGTAATTGGTTTGTTGAGACCCATTAATTCTTTAGTCAATAGAGGTAGGTTATGTGTTTTTAAGAATTTTTCTATTTCATCTAGGACCTAGATTCTAGGTTATTTAATTTATTGACATAGAATGTTCATAGTATACTCATAATTCTTTTAATTTCAGCCAGGTCAGTAATAATATCCCCCTTTTCATTTATGATTTTCATTATTTGTATCCTCTTTTTTTCCTTGTCACACTAGCTAAATGTTCATTGATTTCATTGATCTATTTTGTTGATTCTCTGTTGATTTTTTTTTGTTTGTTTCTATTTAATTTATCTAGGGTATGGCCTTTGTTATTTCCTTCCTTCTGCTTGATTTTGGTTTATCTTTCTCTTCTACTGTTCGAGTTTTTAGGTTAGTTCTCTGATTTACAGTGTTTATTCTTTTTTAATTTAACTTCTAGAGCTTTAAATTTCCCTCTCCACACTGACTTTGCTGCATCCCATAAGATTTGGAATGCTGTAATTTCCTTTTCATTTTCCTCAAAATATTTCCCAATTTCACTTCTTATTTCCTCTTTAACCAATTGGTTAAGAATATGTTGTTTAATTTCTGCATATTTGTGACTTTTCCCTTTCTCCCTCTTATTATTGAGTTCTAGCTTCTTCCCATTGTAGTCAGAGGTTATATTTTATATGATTTCAACATTTTGTATTCATTGAAGCTTTTGTTTTTGACCCAACAGATTGTCTATCCCGATGAATGATCTATGTGCACTTGAGAAGAATGTATATTCTCTTTTCATTGGTTGCAGTGTTCTCTATATGCCGGTTAGGTCTAGTTGGTTTAGTTTATCATTCAAGTACTTTACTTCTTTATTGATCTTCTGACTAAATGTTCTATCCATTTTTGACCAATGTGTGATAAAGTCTCCTATTATTAATGTAGAACTATCAATTTCTCCCATCAAATCTGTTAGTAATTCTTTCATACATTTGGGGGCTCTGTTGTTATGTGCATATATATTTATAATTATTAAATCTTCCTGTTCAATTTTTCCCTTTATTAGTATGTAATGGCAATCTTTGTCCTCATAACTGTTTTGACAAAGTGTATTTTATTCGATTTTAGTATACCCACCCCAGCTCTGTTTACTACTTGTATTGTATATTTTCCCATTCTTTCACCTTCAACCTACTTGTACTTGAAATTTAAGCTGAACCTTTTACAGACAGTATATAATTGGGTCAAGTTTTTTTTTATCCATTATGCCACTCTTTGTCTTATGATTAGATAGTTTAATCCATTTACTTTTAAAGCCATTACTGATAATACAGGTCTTTCTTCTGTCATTTTACTATTTAGCCTTTATATGTCCTTTAGATTTTTTTGTCCTTTTCTTCCATTAAAGCCTACATTTATATTTATTTGCTTTTGTTTTGTTGCACCATATTGAGTGACTTTTCATTTTTATGTGGATATATTTTTCATCTGTTTTCCTTATTGTTATAATGGGGTTAAAATTTAGTCTCATAAATATATAACAATCATATTTGATTAGATACCAACTTAACGTCAATAGCATGTAATTATACTTTTACTATAAACCTTTCACCCCCACCACCTCTTTTTTTATAAGACTTTTTTTATCTATTTATTTCACCCCACACCCTCATTGTTTGCACTTGCTGTGCCTGTTCTTTTTCCTTGTTTCCTTAGGAGGCACCGGGAACTGAACCCAGGACCTCTGATGTGTAAGGGAGGCGCCTAATCGTTTGACCCACTTCCATTCCCAGCTTTATTACATCTTTCATTATGTTTTTCCTCTTGTGTCTCTTGTTTAATCAGCTTGCAGCACCTGCCCATTGCGTTAGCTTGCTGTCTTGCTTGTGTTCCTTAGGAGGCACAGGGTACCTCTGCTCCCTGCTTTTATTGTGTCTCTCATTACACCTTTCCATCTGTGTCTCTTGTTGCATTGTCTTGTTGCATTAGCCCACCACACCTGCCCATCGTGCCAGCTTGCTGTCCTCTTTAGGAGTCACCGGGAACCAAACCACAGACCTCCCATGTGGTAAGCGGGAGCTCAATCGCTTGAGCCACATCTGCTTCCCTGACCCCCACATTTTTATTACTTGTTACCTCCTGTAACTTTTTACATTTTACATCCCAAATCCTAGAATTATTATTAGTTTTAATGCATTTGCATGTTAGCACCTAAAAGAAGTAGGAATTGGAGTTACATAGCAAACAATGCAATATAATAATACTGGCTTTTATAACCTAAATGATTATCCTTACCACAGGTCTCTATTTTTTTATGCTGCTTTGAGCCACTGTCTAATGTCCTTTCCTTTTGGTCTGAAGAACTTCCTGTGTCTTTGCTTGTAGTTCAGGTCTAGTTATGATGATCTTCCTCAGCTTTCATTTATCTGATAATGTCTTAATTTCTCATTTTTGAAAGGGAGTCTTCCCAGATATAAAATTCTTGGTTTCCTTCAGCATTTTAAGTATTTCAATCCACTGTCTTCTTGCCTATATTGTTTCTGATGAAAAACTGACAATCTAATTGGGACCCACTTGTATATAACATATTGTTTTTCTCTTGCAGCTTTCAGAACTCTCACTTTTTCTTTGTATTTTATAGTATAATCAATATATGACAAATTGTATTTTCCTTCCTGTTTATCCTTTTTGTTATTCTCTGATCTCCTTGGATGTGCATTTTTTATGTCTTTTGCTAAGTTTGGGAAGTTATCTGTCACTATTTCTTTGATTATTTCTTCTGTCCCTTTCTTTTTTTCTTTCTTTCTTCCCCTTCTAGGAATTCTTCAGGCCTTTAGAATTTTACAATAGTTTTTTCAGACCATTCCTGCCTGTCTAATAGTTGTTTCGGAGGAAGGACTGAGTCCTGGAGTTCCCTATACCACTGTCTTCTCAGGAAGTTCCTCCCTCTGTTCAATTCCTTTATTCTTTTTTCGCTTTTTTTGAACTTGTATAATATCTATTGATCTTTGTTCAATGTTGCTGTCCCTCACTTATTCTAGTTAAAATATACTGTTGAACATTCTAGTTAAGTTCTCATTTCAGTTTATAAAAATCATGCTTTTCAACTTCAGAATTTCTGTTTGTCTCTTTTTTATTTCTAACTATTTTTATACCTTATTGAAGTGACATTGCTATCAACATCTGATGGTTATTTTCATGTGTTGAATTGGTCTGGTTATAGTGTCCTGTTGGTCAAGCAGACAAGCACTAGCCTAATTTGTACTATGAAGCTATTTCCTCGAGTTTAATCATCAGTAAAATGATTTCATCTATATCTGATTACATCTTTAATTAACAGAAGAAATTGCCCTCAACAATGAGAAATGTCTCATCCAGTTAGTCTAAGGCTTTAAAAGGAACAATGATGAATTCATCAGTCAGAAGAGACAGTTTCCCTCTCTACTTCAGTCAGCCAGGTTCTTCTGGGGAATTCATCTGAAACCTTCATTGGATTTCCCAGCTTGTATCCTGCCCTACAGACTTTAGACTTACTCATTTGCATAGTCATGTGACACAATTCTTACAAAAATCTCATAATATTTACATATATATTCGGCAGTTCCTTTCCCTAAGAGAAACCTAATACTCATCCATCATAAATTTCTGATCCTCTTTAATCCTGGTTTCCTCTAATTACTTCAGTATGAAATGTAATGGCTATTTGAAGTGTTTTCTTGTTAAATATGACTTCAGGCCATTAAAATATGCAGTTTCTTTTGTTTGCTTTCTGTCAAAGATAGAGGTCATACTTTTGTAGTAGGCTAGTAAAATAGGGAATCAATAGACAGATCTGGAACCTGGCAAGAAGTCCACATGGATATAGATACCCCAAGATGGCTGCTGGAAGACCCTTGTGAGAATCCCATTCAGAATGAGATTTCCTCCGGAAGACAGGAGAAGCCTGGGAAGTTCTCCAGGGACTTTGTCATTGGACCCTCCAGGGGGAATGATGGGTGAGGTAATCAATCAAAACAGCGAACAGCTGGAACTCCTCCCATGCCATTAACAAAGGGGCAGAATAATTAATGGTCTAAAAAGCAAGCACAAAGTCCAAACCTCTCTCTCTCTCTCTCTCTCTCTCTCCTTCTTTGCCCTGCACTTACCATGTCCCACCCGCCCCCCACCCCACCCCCCGCATGGATCAACACACAAGTAAAACCTGGGCATTTATAATCTATAATGGGAAACTGTAGTCTGTAAAGTGGTCCTCTTTATCACTCTTCAGAGCCTTCCTCTCTACCTGGGACCTATGATCTGTTATTCTCTCCCATTTCTCTTCCCTCCATATCTTAATAAATTACTGGCCTAATGAAACCAACGTGCTCTTGAAATTCATT
>JAQZBX010004985.1:0-57998 GCA_029593785.1 Cabassous unicinctus | reverse complement strand
AAAAAAAAAAAAAAAGAAAAAAAAAAAGCTATGAGGGGGTCCAGGCAGCCAAATCCACAGAAGTTAAACCACTCTCCACCTTCTGTCAGAGCCCTCCCTCCCTCAGATTATGTTCCCAGAAGCCAGCAGGCAGCGGGAGTCACGGATGTAGGATCCGCGGCTCCATCCAGCCATTTTCTGTGCGGGTGGGGCTCAGCCCTCCGTGCTGATCACCAAAGGCAGGCCCAGAACTCACGATTCTTCACCGATCACTCCACACCGTGGATCCGCCAGCTGCTAGACACCCCAAGGCTCCCACTCCGCGTGCCCACAGCACAGACCCTTGGGCGGGACATGCGTCCATAGTCGGCTGACCCGGGAGATCTGAACCATGAGCAACCACCTAGATCGACGCCATCTTGGTCCTCCTCCACTTCGATCATTTTTAGAGCATTTTCATTATTCCAGTAATGATAATAAAAAACAATTCCTAACCAACAAATCTCATAACCTTTCAATCTCTCTGTTTCCCCTGCCATACATGGCTGCTATTCTGCTTTTGTCTCTCTAGTATATTTGTATTTATACAGTCTTATATATGCAATATCACCCATATTTTTATTTTACATGAGGTTTCATTATGTTATACATTCCCATGTTTCATTCTTTAGCTTTCCTTCTAGTAATATACATGACCTTAGAGTTTCCTTTCTACCACTGTCATACGCATATAATATCTCTCCTAGTCACAAACATCATGATGTGTTCTCACCATTTCCATTCACTTACAAAGATTTACATAAATCATTTTGACCACTTCTGCACAAATTAACCCTCAGCTTTCTATTCTCTACCCTCATTCTATTTTCTAATTCCATGAGTTTACATAATATAGTTAATTCATCATAGCGCAGTCATACAGTATTTGTCCTTTTGTGTCTGGATTGCTTCACACAACATAATGTATTACAGGTTCATCTATGTTGTCATATGCTTCACGACTTCATTTCTTCTTACTGCTGTGTAATAGTCCATCATTTGTATACACCACAATTTGCTTTAACATTCACCAGTGATGGACACCTGGGTTATTTCCAACTTTTGGCAATCATAAATAATGCCACTATAATCATCAGTGTGAAGATGTCTGTTCGTATCTCTGCTCTCTGTTATTCTGGGTATATACCTAGCAATGATATTGCTGGGTCACATGGTAAGTCCATATTCAACTTCCTTAGGAAATGCCAAAATGTTCTCCACTGTGGTTATGCATTTGGAAGACTTTAGATGTCTGCTTCAATCTCTTTACTTCTGACTGGTTTGATGAGGGCTTCTATTTCTTCTTGGTACATTGTAGGTGGTTCGTGTGTTTCTAAGAATTTGTCCATTTCATCTACAATTTCTAGTTTTTTTGCCATAGAATTTTTCATAGTATCTTCTTATGATGTATATTATTTCTGGGAAGTCAGTATTTTTGTCTACTCTCTTTCTTGTTTGTCAGTCTAGCTAAGGGTATGTCGGTTTGTTGATCTTGTCAGAGAAGCAGTGTTTTGTTTTGTTTATTCTATTTCTTTGTTCTCAATTTCATTTATTTCTACTCTGCTCTTTATTATTTCTTTCCTTCTGCTGGATTTGGTGTTTGTTTGCTCTTCTTTTTCTATTTCCTCCAGGTGTGCAATTAGATCTTCAATTTTAGCTCTTTTCTTCTTTTTCAAGGTAAGCATTGAGGGTTATAAATTTCCCTCTTAGCACTGCCTTTGCTGTATCCCATAAGTTTTCATATGTTTTGTTGTCATTTTCATTCATCTCAAAATATTTTCTTAATTCTCTTGCAATTTCTTCATTGACCTGCTGATTATTTAAGAGTGTTTTTTTAAATCTCCATATATTTATGAATTTTCCCATTTTCTTTCCATTCTTGATTTCCAGCTTCATTCTGTTATGATCAGAGAAAGTGTTCTGAATAATTTCAATCTTTTAAAATTTGCTGAGACCTTTCTTGTGACCCAACATATGGTCTATCTTGGAGAAGGATCCAGGAGCACTTGAAAAGAATGTTTATCCTGCTGTTTTGAGATGCAATCCTCTATAGATATCTGATAGGTCTTGTTCATTTATCATAGTATTCAAACTCTTTGTTTCTTTATTTATCCTCTGTACAGAAATTCTATTCACTACTGAGAGTGGTGAATAGAAGTCTCCAACTATTATTGTAGAGACATCTATTTCACACTTCATATTTGCCAGCATGTGCCTCATGTATCTTGGGGTACCCAACTTAGGTGCATAAATATTTAGTGTAATTATTTCTTCTTGGTGAATTGCCCCTTTTATTAATAGCTAATGACCTTCTTTATCCTTAATAACAGTTTTGCATTTCAACTCTATTTTTTTTCCAAAATAAGTATCACTACTCCAACTCTTTTCTGGTTTCTATTTGTATGGAACACCTTTATCCAACATTTCACTTTTAACCTGGTCATCCTTACATCTGAGATGAGTCTCTTGCAGACAACACATAGATAGCCCTTATTTTTTTATCCATTCTATCAGGCTATGTCTTTGACTGGAAAGTTCAAACCACTAATTCAATGTTATTTTTGCAAAGGCATTACTTACTCCAGCCATTTTGTCATCTGACTTCCCGTTGTTTTGTGTTAATATTGTCTGTCCTTTTACATTTTTTATTTATCTTTCTTAATAATCTGCACTTCTACACTCTTCTCCAAGCCTCTTGCCCTTCTTTTGTTGTGTTGTTGTTGTTGTTCCTTTTAGGCTTCAGTATTTCCTTTATTATCTCTTGTAATTCTTGTCTTTTGGAAAGATATTCTATCAGTTTTTGTTCATCTGTGAAGACTTTGAACTCTCCTTAATTTTGGAAAGATAGTTTGCTGGATACATAATTCTTGGCTGGCATTTTTTTTTTCTTTCACTACCTTAAATGCATCTTCTCTCCTCCGTGGTTTTGGATGAGAGGTCAGCACTTAATCTGATTGTAGTTCCTTTGTATGTGATGTTTGATTTCTCTTGCTGCTTTCAGAATCCTCTCTTTATCTCGGATATTTGTCATTCTGAATAATAGATATCTGAGGGTAGGTCTATTTGGATTTATTCTGTTTTCAGTGCTTTGGTCTACTTGTATATTGATATTTAAGATTAGGAAGTTTTCAGTCATTGCTTCCTCAAATATTCTTTCTGCCCTTCTTCCATTCTCTTCTTTTTCTGTGACACTGATAACACATATGGTTGCATATTTTGCATTGTCACTCAATTCCATGAAACCCTGTTCCATTTTTCCAATCTCTTCCCTTTCTGTTCTCCTATCTTTGCAGTTCAGATATTCTTTGAAAATCACTAATTATGTTTTTTTTTAGCAATTCAAACCTGCTTTTATGTGCCTCTAAAGTATGTTTATTCTCATCCATTCTATCTTTCATTCTTATAAGGTCTGCTACTTTTGTTTGCAGGCTTTCAAATTGTTCTTTATGCTCACCCAGTGTCTTGTTACTATACTTATCTCCTTATTTTCTTTTGGTTCTTTGTATTGATTTAGAAGAGTTGTGTGATTATCATTGATTAATTTCTTAAATCCTGTATCTTCAGGATACTTGGTTTGTTCCTTTGGCTGAGATATCTATTCCTGTTTCCTAGTATGGTTTGTAAATTTTGTTGCTGTTTAAGCATCTGAATATATTGGTGAATATATTCTGATGACCAATTTCTCTCTCTTGCCTATTGCTTTTTTTTCCCACCACAGCTCTTCTTTGATATTTGGTTAAACTTATTCTGTCTTTAAAATTGCTCAGCTTAAATGATCAAAATCAGGGCAGGGACTCACTAATGGTGTGCAGATTTTCTCCCAGGAGTTTGAGTTAAGCGAGTCCAAAAAGCAGTTTTTTTCCATGCAATTTCCAGACAACTGACTACCTGATGACAGGTTGATTACATTGAACTACTTCCATCATGGAAAGGAAAGCAATTTGTTCTAACTGAAATAGATACATACTCCATATATGGTTTCACCTTCCCTGTAGGCAATGCTTCTTCTGAAACAGGCATCTGTTGACTTAGTGTTTTATCTTTTGCCATGGCATTCCACACATAATTGATTCAGATCATGAAACCCACTTCATAGCATATGATGTTTGGAAATGGTCACATGCTCTTGGTATTCACTGGTCTGACCATGTTTCCCATCATTCTGAAGCAGCTGGATTGGTAGAATGGTGGAATGATCTTTTGAAGACTCAATTATTGTGCCAGCTAGCTTGCAATACCTTTCAGGGCTGGAGAAATGTTCTCCAGGAAGCTGTGTATGTTCTAAAGCAGCCTAATATTATAAAATTTCAGACTATTTACAGATATCTCCTGTCAGTTCTGTTTCTCTAGGGAACCCTTATTCTAATAATAATATTTTCTTCTTATTAGAAGATCAGAGAATTTAGGTACAATTCTCAGAGGAGTTGAGCAGTTTACTAATCAGATATTTTCATCAGGCTCTCTAACTTTGAAATTCAATTTTTAATCTGTCTGCTGCATTGTCTTTCTGGTAGCAGCAGCATCTGTTCTTTCTGTAATAGTAACTGATTTTAACAAAACATTGGTAATTAATACCTTCATCACCTGGAGCTTCCTATTGATGAGTGAAAGAGAAAGATAGAGGTTAGTAATTTACTATATGAAGGAAAAGATGAGCTTAGCTGTAGCTTTGTTGTTGAGGAACAAAGTTGTTCTCTGAGTTCACTATTTTCTCAAAGAAGGGAAGAAGCTTGGGAAACACTGGGGTCTTGGTACAATGTCTGAATTTCCTCCCAGCCTGACAGTGGTATCAATCTTTCTGAAAAATATAATTTCAAGATTTCTTTTAGCATTGTATTCCCCAAACATTTTAAGGCTTTTGTGTTGCTTACTTTCCTTTAATTCATCATCACCTCCTTAACATTGAAAATTCTATGAAAATTTCTAAGATGACCTATGTGAAATAATGGCACTGCCCCAAAATTACACATAAAATTTTACTTAAGCATATTTATTTTCTTCCAATGCTGAGCCTTTTCACTAGGTCAAGACTTAAACATATTTATTTTTTTCTAATTCTGATCATTTTTACTAGGTCAAGATTTTCTTTATGGCTCCTTCTTTTCTTGAAATAACTATAATTCATATTTATTCCTTAGTCCTTCATGCAAATATATTTCTCTTAGGCTCTTCCTCCAATTCAACCAAATTATCAAGCTAAAATTGAATTCATTCTGGTTCCCATTTGAGAGAATTACAAAGGTAAATCTTTAAAATAAGTTTTTGAAATGTTAAATCCTCCACAATACATTTGAAGATTAGTGAGATTCTTTTCCATGTACCTCATCCAGTTGATACATGTTGGAAAAGACACTGACCTTAGTGTTTTGGGTGTCTGATCCTGAAATACACTTGTAATCTCACCCTTTGTTGATGGATAATTCATTTCTTTTCTCTTGGAGCTTCATTTGCAGTTTTGTGGTTTTTAAAATTGACTGTATTTAAGATAAGGTTGGCCAGATATGTGAACAACATGTGCATTCTACTTATTATTTCTGGTAAGTAAGACCATATCATATATAACTACATCTCTACCATTACTAATTAATGACCCATTGGTGCTGATCATGTAAAATTATGTTATTGTACATCACTAATAGTGACAAGATTGTTAGCTCAAAGTGTTCAGTACCTGCGGTATATGTTGTTCTATAGCATTTCAAAGTTTTTGAGCAGTTTTGCTCTATTGCCAACAACTTAATAGATTTCCATTATTCCTATTGGTAACTTGTGTTTTATTTGCTCTATTTTCTTGATTAGTAGTGCTAAATGCTTCTGAATTTTCTTAATCCTTCCAAGAAATAACTTTGGTTTTATGAATATTCACTATTTAGGACTGTAAATGAAGTCTTTTTTTCATTCTTTATTTTCTCATATTTTTATCTAATTCTTTTTATGGATTTCATTTGCTTTTATTTTTCTAGGTCTTGATACCTATGATACTTAGAACATTACTTAACAAACTTGTTTGTATCTTAATCATAATTGTTGATTTCACTATATATCTATAAATTTTAAAATGTTACTAAAAGTAAATTATAATTTTCTAATGAAGACAAATAAATTCAACTACTCGAATGACAAAAAATCCCTTGAAGAATGTTATTTAAAAAGCTCATAAAGAACATAGAACAATCTCAATAGCCCTGTGTCATTTAAAGGGATGGATTTGTTGTGTAAAATTTTCCCAACAGGAAAACCCGTCAGGTACTCTCATTAGTTCCTTATACCAAATATTAAAGAGCACATAATACCAAAAATACACAAACTTTTCCAATCTCATCCCATTATACCAGTATTTGTCTGATTAATGTAAGTTATGGTGGGCCTATATATTCCTTCATCTTTTCTATATAAATGGTAATATTTCTGAATAAGGACAGTTTTATTATAAATATATAATCTGGGTGACTTTTAATAAGTACGTTTATCTGGATTTCAGACTTAAGATACATATTCAAAAATCAATTCTAGTTTTTATACTAGTAACAAAATTTTGTAATTGAATTTTTCAAATGCCACTCTTTTAAATTCCTAGGCAGCCATAACAAAGTACCACGAAATAGGTTGCTTCAAACAACAGAAATTTAGTGTTGAACAATTTTGGAGTTAGAAGTAAAAAATCAATTAGTCAGCAGGACTGCACTTCCTCAGAAACTTGTAAGGGAGAATCTTTCCTTACATAATCTAGCTTCGGGTGTTTGCTGGAAATCCTTGGTATTCCTTGGCTTGTACATGCATTATTCCAGATTCTGTCTCCATCTTCCCAAGGATATTCTTCCCCTGTTTCTGTCCCTGTTCTAATTTCCCCCTTCTTTCAAGGAAATAATATTAAATTAGAACCCAACCAAATCCAGTTTCACCTTACCTTAACAAATTATATCCTCAAATACTCTATTTCCAAATAAGGTGACATTCACCAGACCAAGGGTTAGGACAAACACATATATTTTGGAGGGGGCAACATTCAACATACAACAGTCAGTTATAATATATAAAAAGCACAAAATAGTTAAGGATAACTGTCATACAACATGGTGCAAGATATGTGCATTAAAACTATAGAACTATGCCGTAAGAATAGACTTTACTAAATAGAGTAAAATATTGTTTTCATGGATTTGAAATCTCAAACATATTAATATTTTACCTCTTCTTATATTAATCACTAGGTCAATGTAATCCCAAACAAAATCCAACAGTTATTATATTCATAAATTTAAAAAATTCTTTTGATATAAATATGAAAATTCAATGGATCATAATTATCACCAGAATTTTAAAAAGAAAAATAAAACTGAATTTACATTACCTGATAGCAATGTATTTTATAAAGCTATGGCCTGTGTTTTTCATTAAGATGGTTAAGTTGTCAAAGGAAAAGACTAGAAAGTGTAGTAGTAGATTGGCACATATATGTTCAACTAAATCTCAGCAAAGGTATATAGGAAATCAGTGGAGAAAAGATAGTCTTTTCAACAAATGGTGATAGAACAATTGGATAGCCACATTTACAAAAGATTGGACACCAACCTATATATCACTCATTGCACAAAATTAATTCAAAATTTAGACCTGAACATAAATGTAAATGTACAAAATGCTTAGAATAAAACAGGGGTGAAAATCTATCTGGCCTTCGGTTATGCAAAAAGTCCTTAATATGATTTAAAAATCATGACACATTTTAAAAAAATAAATTTTACCACATCTGAATTAAAATTTTTGAGGTAACAAAAGCTGAGATGACAAGAAATGAATTGAGGTTTGAATCTGTTATTTACCACAATGTGCATGAGGTACCTGCATATTTCTAGGGTGTATCCAGGTGTGTGTTTAAGAAGAGAGTATGTTTAGAGGTATGTAGAGCTAACTGCTTCAGCTTTATATGACATCTCTAGGTGTGTGCTTGAATACGGACGATGGTTAGACACATGAAAAGCTATCTTCTGTGAGTTAATACTGGTGATCTTGATTAAAGACATTGTGTTGAAGTGGATGACAAAACACTGGGTCCTTATATCCTTCATTGAAAGTACTAGAATTCTTCATTTAATCAGGGTTCCTTAACATTCAAATGCTGAAAGCAAGCATTAAACTTAGAAATACCCATTTATGTCACTCAAAGGAGGACATAAAATTCTGCTCTATGTTTACTAGCTGTTTAGTTGGTTCATAACAACTAGAAGGTTCAGTGTCCTTATGTAAATAATAGAGCTCATAATACATATTTCATAATAGGCATTAGAGTGAGGAATAATGCATATAATGAACATAATGTGCTCAATAATTTCTCAACCAATTAATAATTTTTTTCCATTTTTCTATGAATGCGGATCGGAACTAGACAAGGTACTCTGAATTGCTGATTTCCTGAAGTTTCAATTTATGAGAAAATCTTTCATGTATGGCTTTGTATATGGAAAAGAGAGAAGAGCTAACTGAAAATCAGTTTGTGCATTTGAGACTGTGCATATACAACCTACACTAATGCAGTGATAAATGGGAAATAATCACCTGGTAAACAGAATAAATGTCTTGTTGTATTTTGAATGCTCATGTTTCTGATATTTTCATTATGTTCTCACATATCCCCTTCGACCCAGACATACATATGAAGGGAAATTTTTAATTCCTTTTTTCTTTTTATTACCTTTTTTCTTTCATTTCACAGCGTCTATTCTAGGATGTTAGTTCCTGGATCAACAAATAACCTTGACCCATCCACGATCTATAAGTCACTGATTTTATTTATCTATCTAGTTCTACATATCTAGGTTATTCTTGATAATGATCCATATCTGGATTATGATGTCTGTCTTTATTTCTCTTTGTCCTTCCTCATGTCTGATATTCCTGGCACTTAACCCAATACCCATCCAGGCTAGATTATCTTTCCTCCTTTCTTCAGAAAACTGTCTTAAACAGAGCCAGGAAGTCTCCTGACCTGCTATGGGTCTGACTCTAACATTAATTTTGGGACCTCCAGAGAATCAGTGCCTGAAGCAGACCAAATTAAAGTTGTAAAGTAAGTGCCCAGAGCCATGAAGGACATTACCATGGACAGTGACCTAGTGTCACATAGTGAGGATCCGGTTTGATATGTCTCTGGGAATATAATTCCTAAGAATATTCAAAGGCATATTAATTCCTACAGTGTCATAAAAGTTCATATTCTGCTCTTCTGGACCAGAATACTTTTAGGCAATAAATAGATGATTCCTAGGACATAAATACATGTGTTAGCACCTGTGGATCTTTCAAAATATTTTTGATTAAATTTTAGTTTGAGCTAGTATGCAGATGGTAAACCTGCTTTCAAAACTCCCAGCTTGCTTCTCTGCTATATAAGGATTGACATCTCCTTGCAACTGTGAAGTGTTTAGTGGATATTTAAAGTCCACTCTTCTGGCAAATATGTAGAAATTTCTAATGCACTTTGAGATTTCCAAATAATTTTGAGAATTACCCTACTTGTGTTTCAGTTACTTGTAATTCTCTGCATTTAATTCATATTTAAGTAATGGAGAAGAATTAGCAGAGTGAGTATCTGGGGAATTCTTCCTGATGCCACCTAAATATAAAATGAAGCACACTCAGACTTGATGGTCAATAAATTACTTAGTCAGCTTGTTTTGGATAGTGTCCTACTAACCATGTTTTAGGGTGGTTTATGTGCTATTTACATTTATTCCATCTAATTTCATTCTAAGGACCATAATTTCTCTTGCAGCATAAGTTGATTACTATAAACTGTTTTAGCACACTTTAGTTTTAATTGCACATTACACATAAGCCATATTCCAGTTAAGAAAAGTAGAGTTAGTTAATGAAAATTTCAGTTTGGCAGTGAATTTCATTGAGTCACTTTCTAGTGTTCATGCATCTTCCTCAAATTCTTATCAATGAATATCTCCATTTAGGGTTACAATCAATAATTAGAAGAATCCCATATGTTATAAACAGCCTGCTTTCCTAAAATACACTTGATTCATCTGGGTCAACAGAGGAAAGTTTAAAACATGCCATGATCTGATACAACTAGGAGAAAATTTCAACTTAGAAACTTTAATTTAACATTAGGGTATCTATTGCTATTAGGATACAGCACACAAAAAGGGTTTGCCCAATATGTATTCAATCTATCAAAGAAATAAAGTGATACTTTCACAATATTTTTATGGTAATAGAAAACTCACACTAGGAATTAGTGTTAGGAATGGTCCTAAAATAGTCAGTCTATCATCAGAATCTTTTTTTCACTAGTGGATTGTAAAAATTGAAATTTTCTTCTTCACTCACATTAACTCTATGTTTTTTTTCTTTTCTTACTTGTTTCTTAATTCGAATTTGTTCTATATATGTGCAGAACAATTACAATATTTGCTAACCTGCTTAAAAAAAGAGTAAAAAAGTTGAAAAAAAATACATGGCACTAACCGTGAAAGACAGTAGGGTATTTCATACTACCTCATGTATTCCCTATATTTCTGAATTATGAAATGATTTCACAATTATAAATTGACAAAAATGAGGCTTAAGGAGCTTAAGCAATGAGCTCAATGTTGTCAACTGCTCAGTTTATTTTACTCTCCTGTGATTTTGCTGCCATTGCTTTAACTACTTACACAGTGGTTGTTTAGTGTTTCTTTCTTTTCATCATTTATTATTTTAATTCTTTTATAGGGATTTGCTTCTACTTCTCTTGTCAAAAATATTTTACATTTTAATGACAATGATTCTTCTCACCTGAATGTACTCACATTTCCCTTTCATTTCTGTTAACAGCAGTGATCGTAGTAGGATATTCCCTCAGAATTCACGATGGGATTTTAGGAACTATTGTGTATTAAACACTTATAATGATCTAGACAACAAGCAAGAATTTGACCTACAGAATGTACATTAGGTAAAACTTCAGTACAATTATTTCAAAATGATTTAGTGCCTGAGAATTCTCAACCATATATTTATATTAACTACCAGTTTAAGCTTTGCATAACTATTCAGGAAGACTGAGTGATAAGGTAGCTTGTCAAATTCCATAATCTTTTCAGCAAAAATGAGTATTCACAGTGGTTTCTCCCACTGTTGCATCCCATGATACTCTTACCTCATCCAGTTTTGCCCCTACACATGAGATAAGGCACCAAACTGAGCGAGAATCCAGATTTTATCTTCCAGTATCAAAAGTGTATAACGTAACTGATTCTAAAAATTACTGAGATTTCTATGATCTGGCTCACTTTTATTGGGAATTGTGGACTTGGGTTAATAAAATGATAATGTTTAAATAGTTCACCAACCCACATATAACAATTATTTAAATCAATTTAGTTTAGGTAAATAAATGCATTTGATAATTAGCAATATACCACTTCATTAACAAACAATCTGTATTAGTTGTAATAATTAAAAGTGTAGGAAAATGAACCACTACTTAATTATTGGATATATGGTTACACTTAACTACAAAACACTCTGTTCCTCATACTTATTTTCTCAGTAGCTTTAGCAAATTAAAATTATCTAAATTTTCCAAGGGTGTTTTAAACATTTGAATTTTCTGATTGATTTTTGAATCATTCAAGGAAGTGTTCCAGAATATGCTGAGAAGGAAAGTTGACCCTAAATACATTTAAAAATAGGTGACATGTTTTATTTTCATTAGGTAAATTAAATTTTTGTTTTTTATGAATAACGTAATTTACAGGAATAAAACATATTTATGATCTTAACCCAATTTAGATATGTGGAAAGGGACAGAAACTTCTCAGAATTAGTCATTTTGGGACTTTCCGATGGCCAGAATATACAAACATTTTGCTTTTGTTTCACTTATTTTGTTTTGTTTCCTTCTTGATAGGAAACCTCCTGATCCTTTTCTCCATTCAATGCAGCTCTCTTTTTCACCATCCTGTGTCCTATTTCCTCAGCCATTTATCCTGTATGGACAAATGCTATACCTCTATTGTTTCAGACAAACTGACTTGTGACTTATTAGTGAGGAAAAAACCATCTCCTACAATAATTGCAAGTTTCAGTTCTTTGCCATACACTTCTTTGCAGGTATTGAGATCTGAATTACTTCCATATCCTTTGATAACTATGTTGCCATTAACAAGCCTCTGCACTACATTATTACCATGAACAGTGCCAAGTGCAATCTTCTAGTTCTAGCTGCTTGGGCATGTGGTGGGGCTTTTCATCCTTTCCTTAATTATCTAGAACAATCCAGTTGTCCTTTTGTGGTCAGATTAAAATATTACTATTTCTGCAATATCTTCTCATTGCTAAATTTTTCCTGTAATGATACCTACATCACTGGTGTCCTTGTGGTTGGGAATTAAGGTGTGGCAGTCTTGGTAACTTCTGATGTCTTATTTGTTTCTTAAATCATTACATTATTCACCAATGAGATGACTCATTTGTGGGAAGATGCAAACTCTCTCTACTTGTGGGACTCATTTCACTCTGTAATTTTGGGGGCCTTCAATCTTTGCTAAACTTAGATTACTTAACACATACCCTAAGGATAATATATTTGCACTCTTTTACACCATCATTGTACCTATGTTGAATTCTATAATTTATACTCTGAGAAAATCAGAGATGACAAACATAATGAGAATGTATTGGTGTTGTATTAATCAGGGTCTCTGGGAAAAGAACTAAATATATAAATATTACATATATAATATATATTATGTATATTATGTAAATATTATGAGATTTTCTATAAGAATTGGCTCAAAAGATTGTGGAAATGGGCACTTCCAAATCCTCTAAGACAGGCTGCAAGTTGGAAACTCCAATGAAGATTTTCATTGGATTTTCCAATAGATGCTGTGCTAGCTGAATGAGAGAGGCAAATTTTCCCTTATGACTGCTGAAATCATTACTTCTTCTTTAAGTTTTTCAACTGATTGGATGGTACTTTCCTCATTGTTGAAGGCAATCTCCTCAGTTGTTTGTAAATGTGATCAGCCATAGATGCAATAAATTTACTAATGATTTAAATCCATGAAATAGTCTCACAGTAACAATCAGAACTGTACTTTCCTCATCAGACAACTATGCACCATAACCTGGCCAACTTGACACATGAACTTAACCATCACAGGTGCCAAGCATTGTTTTTTAAGAAATAACACAATTAATGTGGAATAAAAGGATAGAAACTACCTCAAAGTTAATTATTCTTTGCTATCATGAATGCAATGCATGAGGATAATAATACTTAGAAGTTTAAAGAAACTACAAATCAAATATTAATTATATCATGCAAAATGGTTTGGAAACATAATTTTGTGGGTTATTAACATGGATTAGGTAGAGTACTTGCAAAAATATCATCTGTGTCAAAGCATTTACTGCAATTCTATATTGAGCAGTGGATTCTAATTTAAAAATTTAGTGATTATTTAGTGAAATTTCAGGCCTGCCTGGAAGGGCATATGGTGACATTTTGCCACATTCTGTGGCAATTCAGAAGTTAAATTTTTAATTTAATCAAATATTTAAAATTTATATTTGATATTTATCCATATACCCTTTACTAGCCTGAAAAATCAATTGAGAAATAAAGAAATCAGCATAATAGATCTCATTTTAATACCAAGGGTAATTTATTTCTCCCTCTATGAAATTGTTTCATTTGCTCTTTAAAATTTATTGCAATGAAGAGCCCTAATTTCTAGAGGTGTGAGGATATGCTCATTAAACTCATATTTCCTGCTAAGACCAGGTATGAAACTCTCCACTAATTCTAACTAATGCTACCTTGATGATTACCATGGAAATTAAGGGATTTGTAAATAAATATCTAGAAGTAGAGTAGTTGGATCATAATTTAGGATGGAATTAATGGTTATCCTCAAATAGTATTTTAAGGTATCTGTACAATTTTTCACCACTACGAGCAACATATAATAGTCTCATCATATTGGCTTTCTGTGTTTTGTTTTGTTTTGTTTTTCTTTTTTCATTGATCAAGGTAAAGTCTTCAGACTTTTAGTAATCTTTTCATAGAACCAACTTTTTGTCTTTGCTGATAATCTCTATTTAGAAATGGTAAGTATGTCCTTGAAGTCTTTCCTTGTTTTTATTATATTTTTGTCTCTATATTGTTTGGATTAAATTTCCTTTAACATTTTGATACTTAGGGCACTTAGATCACTTATTACTAAACGTTTTATTTCTTAATGACAGAGGTGTTAACATTATACATTGTACAGATTTTAAAAGGAAAATAAGGGGCTATTATAAACACAGTAAGCTCAATAAATTCAACAACTCAGAATTGGCAAATTCCTTGAATGCTATATATTTTAAAAGCACATTAAAATAAATAACAGATCATTTCTGTAATCTTATATATCTTAAAGAAATAGAATTTGATTTTTTTCCAAAACTTCCCTCAAAGAATCCCCAAATCTAAATTGCTACATTTATGAATTCTATCAAACATTAAGGTACAAATACTACCACTTCTACTCAAACACTTCCAAAGAAAGGAACAGAAGTGAATGAACAGTATCTTAACTCACTCTATATAGGCCAGCATTTCTCTCATACTCATAAAATATAATAGAATTTTTTAAATAGATTTTAAGATTTACTACTTAGACAACCATATCACCAGTAAATACAGACAGTTTTGCTTCTTCTTATCTAATGTGGATGGTATAACTTTTTTAAATTAATAAGTGAGCTTGGTAGGTTTGAAAGATGTGAGAGCAATATACAAAAATTGATTGTAAAGACTATTTGTAATAATCAGAAATTGAATTTTTAAAATTATATTATAAAATCCTTAAAATCCTTAATCAGTTAATATTTAAGATTTAAAACTTAGTAGTTAATGACATTTTACGCAAAGCATCTACACAGAAGACTGGAGAACTTTGAAGAGGGAAATTGAACAACACCTTAATAAATGGAGAAACATTCTGTACTCCTAAGTGAAACAACTCAACACTTTTAAGATGACATTTGTACCACCCATAAAATTAATTCCTAAATTCAGTGCTATTCTCCCCAAAACAAACAAACTAGCTTTTCTTTTTAGAATTTTAGAATATAATTTTAACATTTATATGGAAATGAAATTCATCTAGATCAGCCCACATGAGTTTATGAAGGAATAAATTTGGAGAAATCATATTTCCTAATTTAAAGGCATATCATAAACCTACAATAATCAAATTAGTGTGGTATTTTCACAAAGATAGACAATCTTTGTATTGGACTTAGAATCCAGAATTAGATCCACACTTATTTGGTGAACTGGATCTAAGCAAAGGACTGTAGGCCATTCTGTAGAGAAAGTATAATGTTTTCAGCAAATGTTGGTGGAAAAAATTGGACATCCATATCAGATAATGAACCCTCCCACATTATACACACATTAATTCAAAATGGATCATATATGCCTATACAAAATATAAAAGTAATTTTAAGGAATGAAACCTAGATAAGTATCTTCCAGTCCACAGACAGGCAAAGAGTTGATAGATACAGTATAAAACCATGATCTGGAAAAGAAAGGGGGAAGCCCATGTGGCTCAGTGGTTGAGCGCCAGCTTCCCATATATGTGATCTGGGGTTCAATCCTTTGCCCCCATATTTAAAAAAAAAAAAAGAACAAAAAGGCACGATAAAAGAGTTTCCAAAAAATTAGTAAGAAGGAGGTTATAAATAGAATGCAAAAAGAAGTTATGCACTAGGAGAAAGTATTTGAAAAACATAGTTTATAAAAAGAACTATTATTTAAATATATGAAATATTTTACATATTAATAAGAAAAATTGAATAACCCAATTAACATTGAACCAGTGTTTTGAATGTATACTTCATTAAAGGAGATTAAGCTTTGCAAATAGTACAATAAATGACGCTAGACATCATTAGTCATAATGTAAATGAAAATGATAGGGCTTCTTGCCACTTAAATGACTAAAATTAAAGATTGATCATATAAAGTGCTAGGGAAGATGTGGCACAGCAAAATATCAATGATTTTTTTCAATCCTTAGGTGATATAAGAAGGCTAGAAAGAACTGAAGTTTGGTATTTCCATTCCCCCAAGTAGGTTAGACTCTGGAAATACCCACCTTGGTTTCCCTTGAGGGTAGGCATTTATACATTTGAACAGACTGTGCTGGTTTTATTTCAGAATGGTCAATTTTCTACTCCCCTCCTAGAAACAGAGGAGTATTTTCCCTGAAATTCAGAATGGGAATCAGATGGGGTTCCTGGAGGTAAGACTCATGGTAAGTGTCCGGTGCCCTTAAGGTTGGCTGCCTACAAATTTTGTCTCTCAATCTAGCCCATTCTTGGACTCCAGCGATTCATCAATTACACTTCACTATTCCTTCCTGGGGCTGACTAAACCTGCAGTTTCTGCTCTAGGTAAATTGTGATTGTTTTTTATCTGCCTATCTCTCCAGTTCTCCAGGAGGGAGTTTTCCCTGGAAACCCCCTTCTATGAAGGATCTCAGATTTGTGGACATGCAGTATTTCAGCTTTTTCTTGTTGAGAGGATGGAAGTGATGACTATCCAAGCTCTTTACATGGAAAACAATCCATTATCATTCAATGTTAGGTATTTACAAACTTTTCTAATATAGTTTATTTACTAAATAAAATATTTAGCAGAAAATACTCTTAATTATATAAAATACTCTTAATATATAAAATACTCTTAAATATATAAAATATTTTATTGTTAGCTTTTTCCCTACTTTAAAAGTTATTTAATATACACACACATATATGTATATACACATATATATATTTACACACAGACAAACACACATACTATGTAGGTTTTTTTTTCCCCTGGAGAACACTCTCTAACACATAGAGTACAGTGGATTGCCAGGTGAGGAACAGGGTAAATGTATGAATAAAGGAAAAACCATGTAATATAAAATAAGCATTAGGAACTTGGCATGGATCCATGTGTATAGTCTGCTCTAAACAAAGGGGTAAGATTAATTTCACTCTGATACTCGCACAGTCTCTCACCCCTAACCCAAGGGGAAAGTAAGACAAACATCAAAAACAAAAGCTAATGCAATAAAAATTGATTAATAATTGTGGATTTTCCTTATTCTAACTATTCTAATACTCACAAGTACCTAGTAACTCAAAAGTGTACATCACTGTGGACTTTCAAATGGGTATAATTAAATTTCTAGAAATGTCTTCCAATCTCCATCATAATGGCAACATTTCTGTGTTGCTAAGGAAAATCGTAACACTCTTTTGAAACTCTGTCGTCACATTAATGCAGTTAGATGATAAAGGAGAATTCAACATTTCTTAAGTATGTATTACATACCATGGTAAAAAAATTAGTGAATATAGCCTTTGAGAAGATAAATCTAGGATAGAGGACAGATAGAAAAACACATATCTATAATATTTCATCAGTGCCATACATAACAGAATTCCTGAACCTTTTATTTGATGGCCCTGAAGAAATGAATGCAAGAAAAGCAAGTCTTAAAGCCATCTTTATGACAACTATAATAGTATTGGCTTTATTTCTTTAATTATAAGTATACATATTTGTCTGCTGCAAAAAACACATGGGAGTTATTTCCTCTGTTCCTTATTATGCCTTATAATTTAAAGTGTTCTGAGCAGGGGTTCCCCAAAAGATGCTTTTTGATGGCAGATTTGCATAAGAATCCAAAGCTTTCCACATCAGTTTGCTAGTCCATAGCACAATCCAGAAATAGACAAGAACCCAGTCTGAAGAACCATCTTGACAAAGTAAAGTAAATTGTTGCAGAAGAATTGAACATGATGCTTAGTATTCCCCAATTTAAAAAAAAAATTGAGATTAAATCATTGTGACCTCAAATGCTTCTTTGTTTTGTATAAAATTTGACCTTAGTATTTCCAAATTTGTAAGTTTATATTCCTCTGGAATACATTCCCATTAGCTATTTTCAGAAGAGTCCATTCAGTTAATATGAATGACAATTTAGGAACAAATTAAGGTTTTAGCCTATAATTGTATTTGAGAAAAAGTATTTAAGCATAATGAAAATGGTTTGGGTTTTAGAATCATTCAAAGGCCCAGACTGAGTATTTCCCTTAGCATTTGTGTAAACTTGGGTTTTGGTTGTAATAAACATATATATGTATATGTATATGCAATAAACATATATACACACACACACACATCAGGTTTTAATATGCTCTTTTTTTAAAAAAAAATTATTGAAGAATATCATTCCAACATGAACATACACAAACTATAAGTGTTCAGTAAACATCATGAACTTACAAAACAAACATGCATAACATCATGCAGGGCTCCCAAACATCACTCCTCCACAAACACCCCACATTGTTGTAAAACATCTGTTAACAAATCATGAAAAAACATCGTCAAAGTATTACTAAGTATAGTTCATATCTTCCTCCCCTATAAATTTTTTTAAGGTTTTATTTATGTATTTATTTACTTTTATCCATTTTTACCCCTCACCCCCCCGTTTTTTCTGTTTCTGTGTCCATTCACTGGGCAACTCTCTGTATACATTTCCTGCCATCTCTTCTCATCTTTCTCCTCCTATCTTCACTGGGATTGGATCCTTGGAACTTTCATTGTGGGAGAGAGGTGTCCTACTGCCTGCACCATCTTAGTTCCTGGTTTTTCAGTGCATCTCATCTTAGCTCTCCCTTGTGTCATTCTCTTGCTACGTCATCATATTGCTGCATGGCTCGCAGGGCCTGGAATCTTACCCGCGCATGAGGCCTGGCGGCTCACCCACTCCTGGGGCCTGGAAGCTCACCTGCTTGCAGGGCCTGGCATCTCACCTGCTCATGGGGCCTGGTGGCTCACCCGCTCATGGGGCCTGGTGGCTTAACAGCTCGTGGGCCCTGGTGGCGCACCTGCTCATGGGGACTGATGGCCCACATGCATTCTATATTTTTCTTTTTTCATTTTTACCGAGAGGTCCCGGGGATCAAACCCAGGTCCCTCCATAAGGGAGACAGATGCCCAACCACCTGAGCCACATCCTTCTGCCTGCTATATCTCTTAAAGTTGACCAATGTTACCCAAAGTTACAGTCTCTTCCCACACAGGATTGTCATATAATAAATCAGGTTTAGTTTATCACCAGAATTCTAAAAAACAGACCTAGTGAGAAAAACTAGGACTGGGGACACATGTGTGGTTTCTAATATAGTGAATGTTTAGCCTACCCTGATTATCACAAAATCAGGGCAGCAAGAATATTTGCAATTTGTGAATATGTGCAATGTTAAGTTGAATTTTGAGCCCAGAATGCTTACACCAATATCCATGTTTTTTCTCATATTTAGTATTTGTCTAACATAAGTAAAACAACTGAAAGATGAATTAATTTATGACTATGATGGAGTCCTTTTTTGTTACACAAGTGTTTATCCTCAGCAAAACATTTTCAGGGAGTTCTTCTGAGGACATGGTTTATGTTAGAATCTTAAGCCCTTCTGATTTGATGGGCTTCATTTCTTTTGCTGCCTGCAGAAGGTAAATGGACCCAGTATCTTTGGTTCCACTTGCCAGTTGGATAAGAAATCTCAACAGAATGAGGTAATTACTGCAAACAATGTAAACATATTAGGATGTTCAAGACGGTATGCTCATATTCATGTTCTTAGACTAGGGATCAGTACACTTCATCAAATTGTTCCCATACTCTAAAATAAAATCCAAACAGCAACCAATTGAAAATAATAGTTTTTTGTTTTTTTTTGCAAAAGATGACTTGCATGAGAAGGGTCTTTTGAAATGGGCTAAAGGTGATGCTTTCAACATATTTGCTCCTTCCTCCCAGATATACTGCACCTGAGTGACTGCACATATCTAAAGGTATGTTCAAATGAGCAGAAAATTCTTTCATCTTATTACTTCATTCAACATACCAAGAGAGAACACTTAACTTTCTAAAGCTTTTTCTAAGAGCACCCTCAAAAAAAAATATGTATATATATATATATATATATATATATATATGCTTTTAACATAATTAGGAGAAAGGTGAGGCTTTAATGACATCTTATATTCATATATTCAGAGACCTAGCAATTGCTGTATCTAATTTCCTATTTCTCACAAACCAATGTCTTGAACTTCAACCATACATGAGAAGAAGTAAAGTCACTGAAAATATTAACAACTAAATTAGGTTATTTCTATGATATGATTAAGTTCCTTGGTTTTTTTTAATTAAAGAATAAATATTTAGTTTCAGTGGAGGTGTAGAATTACAGGGTGATTTGGGTCTCCACACAAAATATTAGTAGGATAGAAAAAACAATTATGCAAATGTTTAGTGGAACATATGGAGAAACATCTCATTTATTTTGCAAAGATGGAAAATAGCTGGTTCCATTTGGCCTATGGCTAACACAACATAGCCTTGAAGAGCATGGAATCTGGCATAGGGTAAAGTTTTATATCTTAGATCTGCTACTATATATCTTAATTATGTGGTATAATTAATTGAGCCTTCCTATGCCTCCAGTGCCCCATATATAAAAGGAGAATAAAAATATTACCTATGTAGGTTTGGGTTATTATGGGAATTAATACATGAAAAATATTTAGAAAATATGAGGGTTAAAATATGTTCTCATTAAAAAATCATTTAACATGACAAAACTGTCCTAAGTTAAAAAGATTTTAAATGATGAAACCTGTAATAAATCTACCTTGACCTGCATTGTATTTCAATTAATAATTCAAACCAAGTTTACATGTTTAATGTTCTGTATTATTTCAGATAAATTAAATTTCTATTGTCTACTCTGGACTCACATTACCTCATGGAAAATCAGAACAATGTCACTGAATTTGTCTTCTTGGGGTTATGGCGGGACAAACAGATAGAGCTACTATTCTCTTTCTTCTTCCTGATCTTTTTCTTGGTGGTCTTAATGGGGAACTTCATCATCTTACTCACAATTACATGTAGCCATCTAATTGAACAACCAATGTACTTTTTTCTCTGCCAACTATCCCTCATGGACCTCTCCTTCACCTCTGCTGTAATTCCCCGGCTAATCAGAGACCTAGCATCAGAGAGAAAAATCATTTCCTATAAAAACTGTATGACCCAGGTCTTCACTATGCAGTTACTGGCAGCTGTGGAAATATTCATCTTGGTGTCTATGGCTTTTGATTGCTATGCAGCCATTGTCAAGCCCCTGCACTACATGGTCATCATGAACAGGCAGAGATGTGGTATGTTGATTATCAATGCCTGAAGTGTGGACTTTTGCCACTCTATTGCTCTACTGCTCATGGTCCTCAATTTACCTTTCTGTGGCCCTAATCAAATCAATCGCAACATGTGTGATGTGAAGCCTCTTTTGAAATTGGTCTGAAAAGTTATACATATTTTTAGTGTCTTAGTTATTATCAATTCAGGGATTTCAAGGGATTTAATTTTCCCTGTCCTGGTGGCATCTTACATAAGCACATTGTAAAATCTTAAGACACACACTTTTGCAGCACAACAGAAAGCTCTGTCAACCTGTAGCTCTCACATAATTGTTGTACTTTTGTTTTTTGTGCCCCATATCTATATATATGTTCTACCTGCTGGCAGTGAGAACAAGCATAAGGAAATCTCTGTGTTTTATACTGTGATTTCCCCTATGCTGAATCCTTTCATCTATACACTGAAAAATATGGAGATAAAAATTGCCTTGCAAAAGTTATGGTCTCAAATGCTACCTTGAGAATTAAAGTTAATAAGGTGATATACATTGTGATTCCAATGCTGTGTCCCTAGTGTAGCTATTATTCACATCATTGTAGGATGAAGTTAAGCTTTCCTTGGAAATTGGATTAAAAACTTCACGTCAGATTGATCTTCATAGAGATTACTACATTGGAAAAATACAATGTTGCATAATATATGTTTTTTCATGTCAAGAACACCTGTGTGATGTCTTTTCTATTCCCCTACATTTTTCCTTTGTTTTCCGTGTTTTAGATGAGTTAAGTAAATATACTGCACTCCTCTACATTCTCCAAACAGACTGATCTCTCACTTCCAGGTTTTATTTTCTGCTATCTTCTCTACTTAGGATACCCCTTCCCCTATATTTGAGGGTCATGACTTGTGTATAAATCACACTAATTCTTATATTATATGATCCAGGAGAAATTTACCTACTCATCAGCAGACCAGAATTACAAGCACACAATGGAGATATTGTAGGTTTTGTTCAAGACCACTGCGATAAATCAAATATCACAGAATAGCAAATCACACATTTTTTGGTTTCCCAGTATATATAAAGTTATGTTTACCCACTACTGTAGTCTATTAACTTGAGATAACTTTATGTCTGAAAAAAATGTACTTACATTAATTAAAAATACTTTATTACTAAACATGCTATCTAACATCTGAGCATCCAGAAATATTAAATTTTTTGCTGGTGTTGGTCTTGCTTTGATGTTGATGGCTTCTCATTTATCAGGGTGGGGGTACCTGAAGGTTGGTGTAGCTGTGTCAATTTCTTAACATAAAACAACTCTGAAGTTTGCTGCATTGATTAACTCTTTCTTTCATGATAGTTTTCTCTGTAGTATGTTATGCTGTTTGATAACATTTTGCCCACAGTAGGGCTTATTTCAAAATTCAAGTCAATATTCTCAAAACCTGTGACTGCTTAATAATCTGAATTTATGTAATATTCTAAATCCTTTGGTGTCATTTCAACAATATTCATAATATATTCAGAAGGAATGGATTCTATTTCAAGAAACCACTTGCTTTGCACTTGCATAAGATGCAACACCTCATCTTTTACAGTTTTATCATGAGATTACAGCAGTTCATTCACAAGTTCAGGTTCCACTTCTAATAAAATTTCTCTGGCTATTTCCACCCCAAATAGAGTTACTTCCTCCATTGAAGTCATGAACCCCTTAAAGTTATCCATAAGTATTAGAATCAAACTTTTTCCAAATTCCACTCAATGTTGATACTTTGACTTCCTCACAAGAATCACGAAAGTTTTCAATGACATGAAGAATGGTGAATACTTTCCAGAAGATTTTTAACTTTCTTTGCCCATATCCATCAGAGGAATCATGATTTATGCCAGCTATCATCTTAGGAAATGCATCTCTTAAACAATTAGTTTTGAAAGTTGAAATTACTCCTTGTAGAAAGTGTGTATTAGCAGACATAAAAACAACATTAATATGGTTGTATACCTCCATCAGAGCTATTGGACAACCAGGTACAATGTCAAAGAGTAATAACATTTTAATAGGAATCTTCTCCCTGTGGTTGGTTTCAACAATGGTCTTAAATTATTCAGTAAGCCATTTTGACAACAGATATGTAATCACCCAGGTTTGGTTGTTCCACTTATAGAGCACAGGCAGAATACATTTAGCATAATTCTTAGGGGTCCTAGGATTTTCAGAAAGGTAAATGAGCATTGGAATGTTAAATTCACTAGCTGCATTAACCCCCAAAAGAGAGTCAACCTGTGTTTTAAGTTTTGACGCCATGCATGGCATTTTCCTCTCTAGCTATGAAAGTCCTCAAAGGCATCTTCTTCTAATATAAGGCTGTTTCTTCTACACTGAAAATCTGTTGTTTAGTGTAGCCATTTTCATCAATTATATTAGCTTAATCTTCTGGTTAACTTTGTGCAGCTTCTACATCAGCACGTGCCATTTCACCTTGCACTTTTATTTACAGACATGGTGTCTTTCCTTAAACTCATGAACCAACTTCTGCTGGTTTCAAACTTTTTTTTCTGAAGAAGCCTCCCCACTCTCAGCCTTCATAAAGAGAGTTAGGCCCCTGATTTGTATTAAGCGTTGGCTTAAGGAAATGCTGTGGATGCTTTGACCTTCTAATCAGACCACAAAAACTTCCCCCATATCAGAAATAAGGTATATTGGATTTCTTAAAATTCACTAGAGTAGAACTTGTAATTTCCTTCAAGACCTTTGCCCTTTGCATCCACAATTTGTCTGTTTGGCACAAAAGGCCTACCTTTCAAACTAAATTGGCATTTGACATGCCTTCCTCAGTAAATTTAATCATTTCCAGCTTTTGATTAAAATTGAGAAACATGCAAATCTTCCTTTCATTTAAACACTTAGAGGCCATTTTAGGATTATTAATGGGCTTGATTCCAATATTGTTGCATCTCAGGGAATAGGGAAGCCTGAAAAGAAGGATGGAGATGGGAATGGCAGCTAGTTGAACAGTCAGAACACACAAATATTATCAAATAAATTTGCTATCTTAGGTGCAGTTTGGTGTTGCCCCAAGACAATTACAATATTAATAACAAAGATCACTGACCACACACCAACATAACATATATAAGAAAAATGAAAAAAGTTTTGAAATATTTCAAGGATAGGCAAAATATAACACAGACACCAAAGTGGACACATGCTGTTGGAAAAATTACACTGATAGAATTATTCAATACAGTGTTGCCACAAACCTTCAATTTATTAAAAAATGCAATATCTGTGAAACTCATTAAATTTAAGTGCAAAAAGCTAGATAAGACTGTACTTCCTTTTCCCGTCTGTATTTATATTGCTGCACATATGTAATTTTACTCTATTTCATGTAATAGACCTTTATTTTTCATGAACTGTATTTTCCTAATTTGACTGAGTCACAATGTAATCTGTTAATCTTTAATTTCTTTGTGCCTCCTTTTTGTCCAGAAATTTGCCTAAGACAAAATAAGATCTAAATAAAATCTTACTTTATTGAATGCACTATTATCTCATTTTTTTATTTGACTGCATACACACTTCTCACATATGTGGAACATCCACTTATTTCATTCACAAGCATATATGAATAACAAAATAAGTGACTCTGAAAGGCCAGGAACTTTAACAAATATCTCCAAGTGCCTCCCAGGGATAAATAAATTCCAGTTAGTTATCAGTCCCGTATTGACATAATTTATGTTATTTATTTTCTGCAACAAATTATTATTAATCTTCTAATTAGCATTTACCCTACAAATTATGAATCATATTGCCCTTTCTCAGATCTGTTCTTTGATTTTCATTTTTCTAGAAACTTATCCCTGATGAGGCACCTTCCTTTCCTCAAGCAAATGATTGCATGGCAGTCATATTGAGCATCTCTCCTTGAGCCACTCCAATCCTAAGGCCAGAGCACTATTTAGGAAATAGCATAGAGTCAGTAATGTTCATCCTGGGTGCCAGGAACATCTTTTTTAATGTCTCAAATCCTGGAGCCAATCTAATATCTTTATATTTAGAGTAATGTAATTTTCTGGAATATAAGGAAAATCATTCTGTTCCTCACAAAGACAATCATCTCTGGCTAATTTATTATTAGTTCTATTTGTCTTCACTTAATATGCTATTTTTCCATGGATTATTTCATTTTTTAAGTAAAATAAGATTGTGTTGCATGCACATGTTTGTGTATGTGTGTGTGACTGTGCATATGATGAGAATTTTTGTGTATGATATGAGAGTCTTTCATAATCTTGAAAAGGGTTTGGGGAAAGACCTACCCCATCAGAAAGGATGCTTTGGAACAAAATTAAGATTAATTATCTTTTTGCTAGTACTCTTTCCCAGCATTCATTTTCCAGGCTATAACGAAATGCCAGATATTGGCAAAAATATGTGAAATGAACATATGATGAATTTGATCAATTGATTTGCTCAGCTATTAGTGCAAGTACAGGATAGTTAAGAAATATTTTCAGTCATAAATGTGTAATTTAAGAAATTCTACCCATTAATATATGATTTCTTAGAAATTTATAGTCTATGAAAATAACTTTTCTTAAAAGAATACCTTAACCTACCTTATGAACACTCACATCACACAAGCACACCATATGCACAGAACATGAACCTCAATCTATACCTCACACTTTATGCAAAAAAGTCTTTCAAATGGTTCAGAGAAATACACACAAAATATAAATCATAAAATATATAGAATAAAATATGGGGGAAATTTCCATGGATTTCCACTTGTAAAGAATTGTTAGATATGAGATGGTGATCCTTAAACAACAATGTAAATGATAAATTTAGCTTTATCAAAATGAAAAGCTCTGCAGTAAGAATTAGATGTTAATACAATGAATAACAAGTTGAACTCAGGGAAGAGATATTTGTCACTCACTTAGTTATTAAAAAATTACTCCTCAGAACATATAATAGTATCTCAAAATTCATAAAGTGGACAGCCCAATAAAAAGTTAACAAATGCTTTGAACAAATATTTTATCAACTAAGATAGATGCGTTGAAAATAACTACATGAAAAGATGTTAGAGGTCATTAATCATTAGATGAACACAAAATGAAAGCACAAAGATACTAGAGTCACAATGCAATGAGATACAGGCCATTATGTATCTTGTCATAACCTATAAAATTGGGTGGGAGAGAGTGTAAACTAGAATGTAAGCTATAATCTATGCTTAGGGGCAATTGCTCCAAAATGTATCCATCAATTGTAATGAATGTACCACACTAAGAAAGGATGTTGTTAATGTGGGAAAATGTGGGAGGTGTACGGAGTGGGACATATGGGAATCCCCTTTATTTTTTTATGTAACATTTATGTAATTTAAGTATCTTTAAAAAATAAAAATATATTTTAAAAAAGCACAAAGATACTGCTACATACTCACTCAAATGGCTAAAATTAAAGGTTGACCACATCAATTGCTTGTGAATATGTGGCACAACAGGACTTTCCTGCACTGCTGTAGGAGATGCAAAATGGCATATCCACTCTTTAAAAAAAAATTGGAAATTACTTAAAAATATTAAAAATACATTTTCCCAATGACCAGCCATTCCACTGCTGTGTATTTACCCAAGTTGATGAAACCATTTGTCTATATAAAGATTTGTATATTAATTATTTATTAAAGCACCTTTATTAGTAATAGCCAAAAACAGACACAACAAAATTTCCATCATTGATGACTGGTTGAAAAAAATTGTAGATTTTTGAAACATTGGAATATTCTTCAGCAATAAAAAGAAAAGAACTATTAATATAAGCATGATATGAATAAATCTCAGAATATGTAATTTGAGTGAAAAAATAGAAATCCTCACCATTCAGTATTTCAAAACATGCAATACCATTTACCAAAACTTTAGATAATGAAAATTAATTCAACATACAAGAAAGTAGATCGAGGTTTTCCTGGGTATTGGTAGAGAAGTAGTGTTGGGGTTTGAATTATATCCCACACAAAAAACATGATTCGGTCCCAAACCTTTGTCCTGTGGATGTGAACCCATTTGTAAAAAAAGACCATTGAAGATGTTAAAGTGTGCCCAAATTTAACAAGGTAGGCCTAAATACAATATGGTTCAAATCCTTATAAGCAAAGGAATTTGGACAAAGAGAAGCCAAGAGAGAAGTTAGTAGCTTGAAATCAATACAAACTAGAAGAGAAAGAAGACACTGCCATCTACATTAACTGATGATGGAATATCTGAGGAATCTCAAAGATTCCTGACCAGAAAAATCATACTATCCCCTGGAGAAAGCAAGCCTTCTAGACTCTGAAACACTGAGCCAATAAGTTCCTGTTGCTAAACCAACTCATTGCATGATATTTATTTCAGTAGAAACGAAAGATTGGAAGCTAAACTAGGCAGGAAAATAGAATTACAAAATGGAGAGTTAGGAAGCTTTGGGGGTGATGCATCTGTTCATTTTCTTCATTGTGATGATGGTTTTACATGTATGCACATATGTCCAAATTTTCATTTTGTGTATATTAATTTTGTACATTGTTTTTGTGTTTGAATGTAAAGTTCATACAACTATTAAAAATACATATATTTGATGGGCGTGGATGTGGCTCAGTGGTTGAGCACTGGCTTCCCACATAAAAGGTCCCAGGATCAATACCTGGCCCCAGTGCATCAAAAAACAAAACAAAAGAAAAAAAAACAAAAACTGATCCTTATAATGCTTCTCTGGCCATTCTGAGAATTCAAAATTTAGAATGGAATCTAATGCTTATTCTAAATTTTATTTTTCAGGAAAGCATTTAAACTTTCTAGATACTGCAAATTTGACACGTTCCTTTATATTGAAAGATTACAATGTAATCTCATTTCTGGAAATAAAACCATGTAATACATGCAACAAAAGATATTGGAAGGGGTTTCTGGAAAAGAAGAAAGATAAGAAGAAAAATCAACCCTCAGTCAAAAAGCATGAATTTAGGGATTGGTGCTGCAGATGAGGTACCTGAAAATATTTATAAGGATATTGGTGTGTGTTTGTGGAGGGAGGATGGTCAAAGGTATAAGCAGCTAATACAGGTTAACATGAATTAATTCTGGTCAACATCAGCCAATATTTCAAAGTGGAAGACAATTCAGACTTTGTGTTTTAATATCCTTCATTCGAAAATGCTAGAATCCTTCTTTTTCCAAATATTAACTTAAATTTCAAAGCCTGGGAAAATGTACTAACCTTAAAATCAACTATTCTTTTTTTCAGTTACAAAAGACTCAATGGCCCTGCTTCTGTGCTTCCTGGATATTTGAGCTAGTTTCTAACTTCTAGAAGTCTTGGTGCTCTTATTTGCATAATAGAACAATAAAACTCATATCAAAATATGCATTATGGTCATGAATAAAAGATGTAATGAACTTTGAGCACTCAATAATTGCTCAACAAATATTATTATTATTTTGAGCTACAAGGTATTATAATAAGTTAGTTTTCTGAAAAAAATTTTAGTGTATACTTTTGTGTATGGTAAAGACATGTTGGTAACTGGACTTCAGTGTGTGCATTTGGGACCAAGTGTATATAACTGTGAATATGCAGTGACAGGGAGAAAGAAATTGATGGCTAAGAGAATAAAAGTTTTGGTATGTTTGAAGGTTGATTTTTCTCTAATGTTTCTCCTGTTTTTCACTAAATGAATTATCTTTTCCAAACCTGATATGCACATGAGGGAAATGTTTATTTGCTCTTCTCTTCTCTTCTCTTCTCTTGTTTTCTCTTCTCTTCTCTTGCCATTTAATTCTGCTGAAGTTGCCAAAGGTAACGTGCCAGAAATGGGTTGGCTTTTACAATGAGGAATTATTACCTTACAAGCTTACATTTCTGAGGTCATGAAAATGTCCAAGTCAAGGCATCATCAGGCAATTCATTCTCTCTGAAGACCAGCTGCCAGCATTCCTGGACTCCTCTGGCATACAGCAAGGTACATGGTGGCAACTGCTGGTCTCTCCCTTAACTTCGAGGTAGAGTTGCTTTCAGCTTCTGGTTTCCAAGGCTATTGCTCTTTCTCTCTGTATTTCATTCTTTTATAAATGACTCCAGCAAGAGGATTTAGAACACCCTGTGCAATGCCTTACTGAAGTTACCTGATCAAAAGGATCTTAACTGAAGTAGCCTAATCAAAAGACCCTATTTACAATAGGTTTACACTCACAGGAATGGATTAGCTTTAACAACATGATTTTCTGAGGTCTATTCAGCTTCAAAATATCACACTCCACACTCTGGAACATGGAAAGACATGTTCTTTCCAAATGCAAAATACATGCATTCCGTCACAATACCTTAAAGTGTTAAATCATTTTAGTAACAATATTAAGTACAAAGTCTCATAAAAAATGGTTATAGGTGTGGTTTGTCTTGGGGCAATAGTCCCCTTAGGCTTTGGACCTCTGAAATTTCCTCTCACATTTTACTATAAGCTGCAAGAAAAACCAGGCTTCACTGTTCACATTTAGTTTGGAAATCTCTTCAGTGAAATATCCAGGCTTGTCACTTTTAAATTCTCCCTTCCATCTGACATCTGAACACAATTTTGCCATGTTCTCTGCCACATGAAAGCAAGAATCACCTTTCTTCCATTTTGCAGTGTCCCATTTATCATTTCTAAGTCCTCATTAGAAGTAACTTTAACATCCATATGTCTACCAACAGTCTCTTCACAGCAATCTAGTCCTTTTCTATCAACCACCTCAGAATTTGTCCTGTCTCTAATCATTAATCAATTTTAAAAACTTCTAATATTTTTGGCATATCACGGACACCTGGTGAGCCAGGCCCACTGAGCTATGCAGCAAGATAATGATGCAACAAAAGAATGACGCAGGGAGAGCCAAGGTGAGATGTGCCAGAAACCAGGAACTGTGGTGGTGCAAGTGACAGGGTGCTTCTCTTCCACATCGGACGTCCCAAAGATTGAAGCCCATGGAACCATGATGGAGGAAAATAAGAAGAGAAGGCAAGAAACAGACAGAAAAAATAGTAAATAAATCACCCAGCGAATGGACACAGACAACAAGTGCGGGGTGGGGGAAATCATTGAACTGTACACCAAAAAGAAAACAATAAAAGTCAATAGAAAAAAAGAGCATTTATAGACCTTGTGAACCTCATATATTAAAGCTTATATATGATAGAAGAAATTGTAGATTAGTAGTGAAATAATGACTGGTTATTGATTGGTGCTGGAAAAATACAATTTGTTGTAAAAATTGTCACAGTTGATTATGGAGTATCATACCAGATTCTATTAGAGCATTATATAATATGTATTGTATGTACCATGTAACTTTCCAAAACTTTTAAAATTCTGAATTTATGAACACATCACAACAAATATATATTACTTAAAAATTATGATCTGCATTTAAGAATACAATGATAATTAACAAAAAATATATTTATATTCATAAAAATGAAAAGTTAAGTGCAAAAAAATCAAAACTAATGGAAACATTAAGGAAATTTTAACATTCTTTAACCACTTAAAGAAAAATTAAACTTTTTAAAAAAATTTGAATCATATGTCCAGATTTACTAAACAGTTACTAAACAATGAAGTAAGCTATGCTAATCATATATAATCTCCTTCATAATAAAATGAAGAAGACTTATTCATCAATTCATTTTATAATAGCAATAAACACTTAGTGGGAGGTGTGGGGAGTGGGGCTTATGGGAATCACATATATATGTATATATATATTTTAATGTAAAGTGTTTAATAGAGGGGAGTATATAGGAACATTTTATTTAAACATTTGTTTTAAGCTAGAGAAGTTGTGAGTTTACAGAACAATCATTTATAAAATATAGGATTCCCACTCACAACCCCACCACCAACACCATGGATTGGTGTAGAATATTTCTTACAATTGATGATAGCACTTTTTTATAACTGTACTGTCTTTTTAAAAAGATTTATTTATTTACTATTTTCTGTTTTTTGTTTAATTTTTAATTTTTTGAAAAAGATACTTAAATCTCATAAATTTCATGTAACATTTATGTATCCTAAATATCTTTTGAAAAATAGGTGTAATATGGTGGCACTTTTGGGATATTAGAATGTTCCTGAATGATGTTGCCCTGACAGATACAGGCCATTATATACCTTGTCATAACTTACAATAATGTGTAGGTTTGAGTTTAAACTATAATGTAAACAATAATCCATATTTAGTCACAAAGCTGCAATATGTGTTCATCAATTGTAACAAAAATAGCACACTAATGAAGGATGTTGTTAATGTTGGGAGGTGTGGGGAGGTAGGGAGTGGTGCATATGGGAAGCCTCTACATTTTAAATGTAATATTTATGTAATCTAACTATCTTTTAAAAAAGAACGCTTCATGAGCAAAATAGGTTTCTCAAGAATATATGCTTCAGATGAGAAATCAGTACTTAATCTTATTGAGCTTCCCTTGTATATGATGGTTCTCTTTTCTCTTGCTGCCTTGAGCATTTTCTCCTTGTCTTGAGCATTGGACAGATTGAAAAGTATATGTCTTGGAGTAAGCCTGCTACAATTCATACTGTTTGGGGTGTGCTGTGCTTCCTAGAGATGTACATCCTTCTCCCTCAATACGATTGGGAATTTTTCAGCCATTATTTCCTTCAATTCTCCTGTTCTCTTTCCCCTCTCTTCTCCTTCTTGGATGCCTAAAATGCATGTGTTTGTGCATTTTGCATTGTCTTTTAAATCACTAAATACCTGCTGGATTTTTTTCTATCTTTTTATCTATCTGTTCTACTATCTGTTGAATTTCAGATGTACTGTCTTCCAAATCACTAATTCTTTCTTCTGCCTGTGCAAATCTGCTGTTATGTGATTCCAGTATCTTTTTGATTTCTTGGATTATGCCATTCATCCCCATCATATCCGTTATCTTTTTATGTATGTTTACAATTTCTTCAGTATGTTCTCCCAGTGTCTTTATAATATCCTTAAACTCTTCCTTCACTTCATTAAGTTGGTCCATGATATTTGTTTGGACAGCTTTCATTAGTTTTTCCATGTTCTGCATCTCTTCCTGGTTTTTAGTTTGTTCATTGGAATGGTCCATGTTTTCCTGTTCCTTAGTATGGTTTGTAATTATTTTGTTTCCCTCTGGTCATCAATTCTTTTGATGGATTTATTCAGTTGATTAGCTTCTCTCTCGGCTCTAGAGCTTTGTTTAGCTGCTGGTTTTGTGGGTGTGTTAAGTTTTCTATTTGACACTTTGTTCTTCTTGTTCTGTTTCCTTGCTGTTTTCTGTGTTCCCTTGAAGGAAAAAGATTAGGGCCAGAGAAATTGAAAGAGGTAAGGAAAGAAATAGGTTAATGGTAATAAAAATAAAAGTTAGAATAGGGGCCATATAAGACTTAGTAAAATGAATATTTAACTCATGTATGCAGTGTAGAGTTATAGGAATAAAAAAGTGGAGTACCTGCAATGAAATGGGAAATCACATAGAGAAAAATATTTAAAATGATTTAAAAGGTCAGAATGATGACGGGAGAGAGAAAGCGAAAAGATAAGAAAGAAAGAAAAAATTTTTTAAAAAAAGAAAAGAAAACAGAATGGACAAGATAGAAATCGAAACCAATAAAGTCCCAGAATAATTAAAAAAAAAATTGGTGGAATGTAGGAACCACAACAGAAAGCAGAAGACAGAAAAATAAAGGAAGGAAAAGAGATAGCATTGGTAGACAAATTCAGTATACACAGAACATGGGAAATCAAGGAAGAAGCACAGCAAAGAAAAAACAAGCTAGTAGCACCTAATTTAAAAAAAGCGGGAGAGGGGCGGGAGGAAAGAAAAACAAGAAACAGAACTAAAACAAACTAGAAAAAAATAACCCCAAACATACACACACCAAGCAATCAAACAAAGGTAAGGAAGAACAGCGTTCCTTCTTGGGCCCTTGTGGAGCCTCTCAGGCTGCTTGTGTTCATCAATCAATTGCCCTACAGGCTTCTATGTACAGGTTTTAAGCTGGGTTTTAGCAAGTAAACTAAGTTAAAAAAATTTTTAAGTAACCCTTATTTTTTTTATGGAAAAATAAGAGACCCAAAAGAAGCTTGTACAAAAATAATGTCTATGTTTTCCCAGTCCTATGGTATAAGCTGGATGTTACATATCCCATTGGATCACTACTCTTAGAGGAGCCGGAAATTGAACTAGGGATCTCATATATTCAAGGCAGAATTTCCACCACTGAGCTGCCTTTCTAATTGGGTCAGTTAGCTCTTCAGAAAGTTATTCAGTCACTTTCCCCTTGCAGGTTTTACTCACCTAGCACTGCAATGCCTACTCTACAGCTCATTGGACTCAACCAGGACAACTGGTGGGAGATGATGATGGACAACAGCCATCCCAGGGAATGGAGGGAGTCTGCAGCTGCAGGAAGGATAATCCCATATATCTTTCCATGGGATATAAGCCCCCTCTCTCTTGGAGGTGGAGTGGACATCACCATTCCAGACTCTTTTGGATGGCGTAAGAGCTATGGACTAGAGTGGACTTACTGGTATTCTACTATAGATATATTGTGATTCAACCAATGGAAGAAATTACAGCATTGATGTGGATCCCATGGCCACTGGAGCCTCTGGAGGCATGGAAAGGGAAAAGCAGTTGTAATACTGGGGCTTTTTCAGGACTTAGGAATTGCCCTAAGTGACATTGCAATGACAGATATAGGCCATTTTATATCATCATATAAGAGGCAGAAGTCTGTAGGAGAGTGTGGTCTACAATGTGAACTATGATCCATGCTTAATGGCAAAGCCCCAGGATTTGTTTATCAATTGCAATTAATGTACCACACTAATGGATGTTAATGTGGGAGGTTGTGGCAAGTGTGGGAGGTGGGGCCTTTGGGAATCCCTATAGTTTTTGTGTAACATTTATGTATTCTAAATATCTTTTTTAAAAAATTAAAAAAATTTAAAAAAGAACATATGCTTCTCCATTAGAGATTCACAAATTTAAAGAGAAAAGCTGTATCATCTCAAAAATAGTAAAAAAAATAAAATGATGAATTTCTCAACAGAAGAAAATTTTAAGAAAACTTTTTACATCTTATAGAGGTATGTGAAAAAATAAAACAGAGTGAACATCATGTTCAATGTTGATATGTTAGAAATGTTCCACTTAAAACCTGCACCAAGTCATGTACCTCAGTTATCACTATTTCTCCTCATCATTGCCTCTAGGTACTATACAGCATATTATGATAAACAGAAGAGATATATACCCAAGAAATGGAAAAGAAAAAACTACAACTCTTATTCACAGTTGATGTGAATGTTGATGTCAAAAAGGAAACCATAGTTATAATTATGAACAGACTAATTAAAGTTTTTAGAAATAGGGTTGACATTTAAAAAGTAAATTTCATTTCCAAATACTTGGAGACATAGAAAATAAATCTTGGATAAAATTCAATTTAAAATAGAAAACAAACATGTAAAAGAGCAAGAAATAAATCCCACAAAATATAAGAAAATTATAAATTTTTTTGAAAGGATTATAAAACACATGCAAATGGGAAAATGTAACTCATTCTTAGATAGGGAATTAAAATATCACATAGATAGCATTTTCTCTAATGTTGAATAGATTCAGTGCAATTAATGAATATCCCAGCAGTAATTTTCATGGAATTCCTCAAGCATATTATAAATGCATGTGGAATACAACAGAACATTAAAAACATGACAATTCTGAAGGATAAAAAGAAGGAAGGGAGATTGGCTCTTGCAGATAGCATCAATTATTATATACAATAAGAATTTAAAAATGTGATATAACCAGATGGTTAGAAAAAAGTTATCCAATTAAACAAATATAGGTCAGGTATACATCATTTTCTATATGATCTCATGCATGAAACTTTATACATGACAGAAGAAATTTTAGTTTAGTAGTGAAATACTAACTGGTAATTTACTGGTGCTGGAAAACCAATTTCCCATAAAGGAAAGAGAAAGGAAATTGCATCTTTATCTCACATGATATAAAAATTTCATTTCAAGATAGATTATATACTTAAAGATAAAAGGCAAATTTACATTATTATATGTTAATATTGAGACAGATTCCTTCAATATGGCAAAAGATGACAATAAAGAAAAAATGAAAATTTTACTATATTAAATTAAGAACTTTATTAAAAATCTATCGTAATTTGAAGGAGAAAAATCACTAAACTGGAAAAGATATTTAAAAATTTATCACTTACATAACATTCATGTCCAAATATATACTCATAAAAAAACTCCTATATCTTAATAAGAAAAAAATAAACATTAGAAAAAATATATACAAAAGACACCAATAGGCATATAATCAAAGAGAAAGCCCAAATTGCCTGTAAGAATATAAAAGATTATTAGTTGTCAGGAAAATGCATATTAAAATCACAATGTCATAACGTTTTAACCAATCTGGCAAAATTTAAAGTTGAAAAAGATCATGTGATGGTAAGAATGTGGGAATGTGGGCTCTCTCATGCATTACTTTAAGTCAGGGGTTCTTAACTTTTTTGTTCCAATGACCTCTTTTCCAGTCAGTTGAAAACCTTGGACTCCTTACTAAGTCCACACTATACTGTGTACTATTTAATTTTTATATCATAACCTCACCAGCATGTCCCCACAAGAATAATGTTTTATTGAATTTCAATTCAAGCCCATGGACTCCTTGTAAAGAAACACTACTTTAGAGAGTGTTAATTTTTGCCATGTATTTTGATAGAGATTAGCTATTAAATTGAATATATGCATTTCATATAACAGTGATAACAGTACTAATGATATGTCTTGAAAAACTCTTGTACATTTACACCAAGTAATGATTTCAACAATGTCCTTAAAAATCTGGTTTTTATTATGAAAAAAAAGAAAAAAAGGAAAATAGGATAAATCACTTGCTCAAAAATAGAATCATGTCTAAATTGTATACTCTTCATATGATGAAACACTAAATAAAGGAAAAGGAATGAACCAAACACATTCTTCATGTATATAATTCTCAGAATTATACTTCTGTGCAAATTAGGTCATTCACAGAAGATTCAAAGTAAATCTTGTGAAATTAGACCTACATATATGTATGTATCAATTAGTTACCTCTAAGTCAGAATGAGGAGATAGTTTCGAGAAAGGGTATCAAGTTACTTGAAAGTTACTGGTGATGTTTTATTTGTTAAACAATTTGAAGTTAAGGAGTTAGTTTTATTTTGACTATACATATGTATAAGTATATAGATACATATGTGAATATATAAATATAGTTACATATATGCACACACAAAAGCACACATTCATTCATAATACTAATTTATTTAATATATATTTTTTCAAGTACAATTATAAAACTCATTGATGTAGTGAAGAGCAGATGTGCTGAAAAAATCGGGATAGACATCACCTGGAGAATTCCCCAAGAAGTCAATGCAAAATGTTAAAAAAAAAAAAATGAAGATGATTTGCATAAGATAGGAGTAAATGGAAGAATTAGCACATCTGTATAAAGGAAACTCCATAAGTTGAAAAGCAGTAATTCAATAAACGGTTTGAAGAAATCACCTTGAATTTAAGAAAGTGGAGCAGGGTCTTAGTTTTCTGCCTATGTGTCAAATAACACACATTAGATCAGCTAAAACAACAGAAATTTATTGTGTAATAGTTTCAGAGCCTGCACAGATTTCTTCCTCCCAGGCTTGGTAACATTCTGGCTGACCTAAAATCCTTGGGTTCCTTGGGTTTCTGTTATATGGCAATGAAAATGGCTGGGTTCTCTCCTTTCTCTTCCAGGTTCTGTGTTCTGGCTTCTAGCAACTCCCCCCACATTTCCTTTTTTAAGTCTTCTAATAACTGGATTAAGACTAATGCTGACTCATTTGGCCATGCATTAAATAAAATGTCCTCAAAATATCTTATTTACAGTGGGTTCACAGTTACCGGAAAAGAATTAAGATTAAGAATATGCCCCCCAATGTACATAATTCAAGCAACCACTAAATGCAACAATCAACTGAATGAGAAAATAACCTTGAATTTAAGAAAGACATAATTATTCAGATAAGTATTCATTGTCCATTGATATCCACTGTTATTCAAAATAGTTGAAAATGGCACAATACCTCATATACATTAGTAAAATGTATGAATGTTTACAATTGAAATGTATGGAGTTTCTCCTGGGGTTGTCCTGAAACCTGAACTTTGACCTTTTCCTGGAAGAAATGATGCCTAATGAGGAGAGTCTTACGGAATTGAAGTGATTAATAGAATTTTAACTCAGCTTGAACACACAGACACAGTGTATCCAGTTCTGGAAGACAAAATTGAAGTAGGCCTACTCAGCAGCTGGCAGAATCCCCACAATGGTTCTGTGACCTATGGAGTCTAGGCTAATTTCTAGGAAAGGCCAATTGGAAGCCAGCAAACTGCATTTACCTAGCAAAAAAGTAAACTAAAAGCAATAACACATTTCTAGAGGAATTGCAGAGATTTGTGACACCACCAAGGATTTGAAGGATACAGGGGTGATTATTCCCACCAATGGTAGTTTGAGATTAATTTTGAATTCCCAAAAAGAAAGATTATTCCTCTGGGTGTGATACCCTTTGATTATATTAAATTGAACTGAGGGAACCTTGATTAGATTACTTGTCAAGATTGCTTTGAGGGCTTTTTGATTTCACCTTGTCAGTGAGGCATGACTTAGGTTGAATCCCTGCCCCCTTGGTGGGTCTGATATAAAATGACACACAGACAGACACACAAGGAAGAGAGATCTCTGCCATTTTTTATCTGGCCATGTAACAGAAAGAAGAAGGCTCAAACAGCTAAAGCCCCAAGGAAAGATGATCTGTTTTGCCTGATAGCTGACAGCTGACCTTGGGAAGAGAGGGAGACTAATATAGGAAACCCTGAATAAACAAGCCTGCAGCTGAAATCAGGAAGAAGTATAGCAGTTGTCCTGAGAGAGGAACCCAGATGGAAATCCTGAAACCTCACAGAGACTGCCCACCATCTTGCATGTGGCAGCTGAGTTTGGTGAGAAAGGGCCTCTCATGGTCATGGAGTTGGAATATCCCTGGCCTTGGGGTTGTAAGCTTTTACCCCAAATAAATATCCTCTATAAAAGCCAACAGATTTCTGATAGTTTGCATTGGCCGCCCTTTGGCAGACACCACCACATCACCATTCAAGTATCTTATACAGCCTGCACAGAAAAGAAATTACTCTTGGAGTATGGCTATAGATAATTGTAAATTTAACGAGGTGGTGACTCCAATTGCAGCTACTGTTTCACATGTGGTATTCTATCATTGCTTGAGAAAATTAATACAATGTTTGGTACCTGGTGTGTAGGTATTGATATAGCAACTAATTTTGTCTCAATGTATCCTTGTAAAGACATAAAGAAACAGTTATCTTTCAGCTGGCAATACACCTCCCTGTCCTACCTCAGAGATATAACAACTACCCAGTCTTATATCATAATCTATTCCTCAAGTAATTTGATCACATTTCCATTCCACAAGATATCACACTTGTCCAGTACATTGGTTACATAATATTGATTGGACCTAGTGAACAAGAAATAGCAACTACTTTATCATAATTGGTAAAAAATTTTCTTATCAAAGGATGGAAAATGAATCCAACAAAAACTCAGGTGAAATTTCTAGGTGCCCAGTGTTGTGGGGCAAGTTGAGATAACCCTTCTAAGGTGAAGGATAATGTGTTGCCTCTGGCCATCCCTATAACCATAAAAGAGTCAAAGCATCTAGTTGCCATCTTTGGATTTTGGAGGCAATACATCCCTCATTTGAGTGTGCTATTCCAGGACATTTATCAGGTGAATTGTAATGCTACTAATTTTTAATTGGGACCAGAATGACAAGCTTCTTAAAATAAACTCCAAAATTTACCACTTGCCCATCCAGCTCTAGACATTTCTATTGATACTCACCTCCTTGAATTAGATAATCATTCCAGGAACTAATTACCACAATACACACATCAAAATTAGACTTTGACTTGATTAACTATTATCTTTTTTGATTCATTTTTAACATACTTAATCATTACTTGCCTCCTCTTAAGACTCTAAATTCCATATACATGTGGAATTTGGGGAAGGGAAAAACAGTTGCTGACATCTTCATCACTTATACCTAATTTCTGTCATTATACTCTACACCTGAAAACTTGGATTTCTGCTGCACGTGGGATAATGATACATTATGTGTATATCATTCATTCTCTTAATGGGGGTCATGATGAAAAGAAAGAATACCAGAAATATCAGTTCAGGTCTATTCATATTTGCAAACTGTGAAATTTTATTCATTTTCTAGGCCTTAGTTATACCCTTCATATGTGTGTTGTTGGAGTGAATGACATTAGATGATTTTGGAGGTGCCATCCAGTACATACAACTTGAAGATTCCTGCATAAATGAAGAATACACCTCATGAAATAAAGGTGATCTTGGCCTATGTCCCAGTTTTCAGTCTGTTTTGCTAGTTACTTAGTCCAATATTCTTTATTTCTCCCTAGTATAAGGGCCTTCCTGAGTGGAGAGAAGACAGTGCCAAGGATCTCTTTCAATCCATGGGAGGTGATTCAATCATGGTAGGTTTCTTAAAGTAGAACACAACCTCCAAGCCTTGCATTACTTAAAATTTTGCCCTGAAAAAAGGACACTAATATCCCCTATATGTGGGATCAGGAACGACAAATTTATTTCCAGGATTTCAGAGCTGGAAATGATGAGGTTATCATATCTATTGCCTTTTTCACAGGCTCAGTGAAGTGAAGTAGATAGTGGGTGACAGATCTTGTCCCTTTTGATGTTTGCAACTTCACATGACAGCACACCACCCTTCTGCACCAGCTGCATTTGTTGATCTTAAAAATGTGTGAAAAAAATGAGATGGTCCAAAGGGCTCAAACACCCACAGTGTTATTTCTCTTCAAACAGCCTCTCATGGCACCACATTTTCATTACGTTGTTCTTCAAATCTGTGTTTCTTAGTGGGTAGATTAGGAGGTTAAACTTGAAGTCAATCATGCTGTAAAATAGAGCCAATACCTTGTAATCACTGACAGAATCCACCATGGGGACACAGGGTTAAGGAAATGCAAATTTAAAAATGAGACACTTTATCATGCATCATTTTCATGAAAATAAAATGAAAAGGCCTGTCTGTATAAAAGTTTGATGATGTTTCAGGAAATCAACATATCTCTTGAAACTACCTTATGTTCATTGTTGCCTTGTTCAAATTTGGAAAATAGAAATTATCTAAATACCTACCTTTCTTTTGGAGTATTTTTTATCAAGAAAGGTTACTGGATTTTTTCAAATGCCTTTTCTGCATTAATCTAGAAGATCATGTAAATTTTTCCCCTTGATTTATTAATGTGGTGTGTTTTACTGACTGATTTTCTTGTGTTCAACAACCCTTGTATGCCTGGGATAAAACTCACTAGGTCATGGTATATATTAATAATTCTTTTAATGTGTTGTTGGATTTGATTAGTGAGTAAGTTGTTGTGGACTTTTCAATCTGTGTTCATTAGGGAAATGGGTGTGCAATTTTCCTTTTTTTGTAATACATTTATCTGGCTTTGTTAATTAGGTGACATTGGCTTCATATAATGAGTTTTTCAACATTCCCTCTTGTTCAATTATTTAGAAGAGTTTGCAAAAGATTGGTATTAGATCTTTGATTGTTGATAATATTCACATGTGAAGTCATCTGGTTCTGGGCTTTTCATTTTAGGGAATTGTTTGATTTCTGTTTTAATCACTCTACTTGGGATTGGATTCTTGGGGTTTTCTATTTCTTCAAGAGTCAGTGGAGGTTGTTTCTATGATCGTAGCAATTTTTCCATTTCATCGACGTTGTCTAGTTCATTGGCATACAGTTGCCCATATTATCTATCATCTCATATTCTCTTTTATTCCTGTGGGGTCAGTAGTAAGGTCCCCATTTTCATTTCAGATTTTATTTACTTGCATCTTCTCTCTTTCTTTCTTTGTCAGTCTAGCTGCTTGTCAATTTTGTTAATCTTCTAAAAAGAACAAACTTGGTTTTATAGTCACTATTCCTTTTCCTTCTCAATTTCATTTATGTTTGCTCTCATATTGATTATATCATTTATTTTGATTGCTTTGAGCATACAGTGTTTTTCTTATCCTAGTTTCTCCAGCTTTTTAGCTAGGTCATTGATTTTAGCTCTTTCATCTTTGTCAATGTTATCATTGAGGGCTGTACATTTTCATCTCAGCACTCCCTTCACTGAGTTCTGATATGTTGTGTTCTCATTTTCATTTGTCTCGAGATATTTATTGATTTCTCCCACATTTCTTCTTTGACCCACTCATTATTTGAGTGTTTTGTTTCAACTCTCTATATTTGTGAATTTTCTTTTTCTACTTTTTCATTTCAACCTTTGTTGCATCGTGATCAGAGAAAGTGCTTTGTATAGTTTTTGATCGTATTAAATCTATTGAAAGCGCACTGAATTCCACAGTAAACAATTGCTCAAGCAGGGGTGTTTTGAGGAGGACTCTAGAGACTACTAGACACTATAGGCAAGGCAGACAACCAAAAGAAATTGGGACCCCATCAGTGAGCCTTACTTTGAAATATATGATAACCTATCTACCCAATGCATCAGAGTTAGTCTCATTTATAATTTTCCTACACATGGTTCTTCTGCTCCTCTTAATTGAACCTGCAAATATCACTATATCTGTTAAATATATGTCTCAGAGTGTTAAATCTTTGGTCTGCTCATATGTCAGTTGAGGCCTAAATCTCCTCAGACTCACCTAGCACAACTAATGAAAGGATAATGATGGACAAAGCCCATTCCAAAAACAAAACAAAACAAAAAAACACTGTATTTGCAACTGCAACAATACAGTTCCATCCAGCTGCACCTTGGGATCTAGACCTTCTCTCAATGGGAAGTAGAGTGGGCATCACCATCCCCAAATCCTCAAGAGTGAAGAATGAATAAATATAATGTGCAAATGAAACTATGAACTAAAGTAGATTTATTATTCTAGTAATGGAAGAAATTGCAACATTGATAGAAAAGTGGTGGTCACCAGAGTTTCTGAGTGGAAAGAGAAAGAAGAATAGGTATAACATGGGGCATTTTGGGGATTTTGGAATTGTTCTGCATGATATGCAAAGATGGATACAGGCCATTATACATTCTGTCAAAACACAAAAAATTGGGTAGTGCAAAGTGTAAACCATAATGTAAACTATAGGCCATGATAGGTAGCAATGCTTAAATATTTGTTCATCAATTAAAACAAATGTAACACACTAATGAATGATGCTGTTAATGGGGGAAAGTGCAGGAGGGGAATGGGTGGGATATTTTGGAACCCCTCATATTTGGTGAAATATTTATGCAATCTGAATCTTCTTTAAAAATAAATAAATAAATAAATTTATTGAGATATACATATGATATACACAACGTATGGTATATCATGGAGAAAGATCCATGTAAACTTGAGAAGAATGTAAATCCTGCTGTTGTCGTGTACAATGTTCTGTATAGGTTTGTTAGGTTTAGTTCATTTATCATATTATTCAAGCTCTCTTTTTCTTTATTGATCTTTGTATCAGATGTTCTATCCAATGATGAGTATTGTTTTGAAGTTTCCAACAATCATTTTAGAGACATCTGTTTCTACTTTCAGTTTTGCCAGTGTTTGCCTCATATAATTTGGGGCCTTCAGGTTATGGACATGTACATTTATGTACATTTATGACTCTTATTTCTTCATAGTGAATTTCCATTTATTAATAAATAATAATCTTCCTTGTCTCTATTAGTGGTTTGTTTTCAAATTATAGTTGATTTGATATAGGTATAGCTACTCGTGCTTTATTTTTTGGTTAGTGCATACATGGAATAACTTTTCCCAGCCACTCATTTTCATTCTCTTTGTATCTGTGGGTCTAATTTGTTTCTCATATAGACAGCATATAGAAGATCTATATTTTCTTATACATTCTGCCAGTCTGTGCTTTTTGATTGGGGAATTTTATTTATAAAAATGCAGTGTTGTTACTGTACAGGCAGTTCTTATATCACCCATATAGAACTTTGGGTTTTATCACTCATATCTTATTTTCACCATGCATTTTACAATTTTAGTTACTTTCACTAATATAATCTTTATTTCTAGACTCTTCTAAGGCTCTCTCTCCTGTCTTTTCTTTTCAGGCTATATGACCCTGCATTAGTCAGCCAAAGGGGTGGTGATGCAAGATACCAGAAATCGATTGGTTTTTAAAAAAAAGTTATTTATTTGGGGTAGAAGCTTAGAGTTACTGGGCCATAAAGCATAAGTTTCTTCCCACACCAAAGTCTGTTGCCATGTGTTGGAGCAAGTCAGCTGCTGAAATTTGCTAGGGTTCAGGCTTCTTGGATTCCTCTTTTCCCAGGGCTGTGTTTCTCTCTGGGCTTACCTCCTCTGTTTCCTCCACAAGGTCAGCTGTAGACTATGAGGCTCTTTAGGCTCTGCCTCTCTCCACAAGGCCAGCTGTCAACTGGCAGGTGAATGGCTGGTCTCTACCCTGGGGCCTTCTCTCCTTCCTCACAATCAAGCTCCTCTGTCTGCTCACATCCCCGGGCTCCAGCATCAAAACTCCAACATCAGAACTGCTTCCTCTGTCCTTTGCAATGCCTTTTATATTTGATTCCCCCACCCCACCGAGGGGTGTGGTTCAATGCCTTAATGATGTGGCCCAGTCAAGGCCCTAATCATAACTTAATCCTGCCCAGATTAACAGACCAGTTTACGAGCATAATCCAATATCAATTTTTGGAATTCATAACTTCCTCAAACTGGCAAGCTGCAACAGACCCCTTTTAGTATTTCCTTCAGTGCAAGTCTCTTTGTTACAAACTCTCTCAAAGTCTGTTTTTCTGTGAATATTCTAAACTCATCCTCATTTTTGAAAGACAATAATACTGGATATAAGATTCTTGTCTGGCAGTTTTTCTCTTTCTGGGACTTAAATATATTATACTACTTACTGCATTCTTGCTTCCATTGTTTCTGCTGAGAAATCACCACAACTCAGTAGGCTTTTCTCATAGGTGATGCATTGATTTTCTCTGGCTGTACTTGTGATCCTCTCTTTATATTTGGATTTGACATTCTGTTTAAATTGTGTCTCAGATTTGATCTATTTGGATTTATTTATACGGGATTATGTTGTGCTTCTTAGACACAGATATCTATATCCTTCCATAAAGTTAGGAAATTCTCTACCATTATTTCCTCAAATATTCTTCCTTCCACTTTTCCCTTCTATTTTCCTTCTGGGAAACCATGACGTATACGACTGCACATCTTTTGCTACCATTTAGTTCCTGAGGCACTGTATATTTTTTTCCATTCATTTCATTATCTGTTCTTTTGTATGTTTGTTTTCGGTGACCCTGTTTCAAGCTCCCTGATCTTTTCTTCCACCTCTTCAAATCTGTGGTTATATGCCTCTAAGGCATTTTTTATTTCATTTATTGTGCCTTTCATTTCCATGAAATCTGCTATTTTTCAATATATGTCTTCAAATTCTATTTTTTGTGTTCATTCAGTGATTTCTTTTGTTTTTTAAACAATTTATTGAAGTATATAATTTATACATGAACATACATAAACTATAAGTGTTCAATAAACATCGTGAACTTACAAAACAAACATGCATAACATCATACAGGGCTCCCACACATCACCCTCACCCCAAAAACACACTGCATTGTTGCAAAACATTTGTTAACAAATCATGAAAGAGCACCGTCAAAGTATTACTTCTAACTATAGTCCATATCTTTCTCCCCATACATTTTTTAAGGATTTATTTATTTATTTATTTATTTATTTATTTACTTTTATCCATTTTTACCGCCCTCCCATTTTTCTGTTTCTGTGTCCATTCACTGTGCAACTCTCTGTTTCTCTTTCCTGCCCTCTCTTCTCATCCTTCTCCTGTCTTCACTGGGATTCAATCCTTGAAATCTCTGATATGGGAGAGAGGCGTCCTACCACCTATGCCACCTTAGTTCCTGTTTTCTTGGAGCATCTTCTCTTAGCTCTCCCTTGTGTCACTGTCCAATTACGTCATCATATTGCTGCATAGCTCGTGGGGCCTGGTGACACAACTGAACATGGGGCCTGATGCAGCATCCACATGTGGGACCTGGCAGCACACCCACATGTGGGGCCTGGGGGGCTCACTTGCTTGTGGGGTCTGATAGTGTACCAGTGCACCCACTTGTGGGGCCTGATGGTGCACCTGCTTGCGGGGCCTGATGGCTAACCCCTGCACAGGACATGGTGGCCTGCACACCTTCTATATTTTTATTTTTTAAATTTTTACCAGGATATCTCGGGAATTGAACCCAGGTCCCTCCAATATGGGAGATGGACACCCACCCATTTTAGCCACATTGGCACCCATGCTATATCACTTAAAGCTGACCAAAGATACCTAGAGTTACAGTCATTTCCCATACAGGTTGTTCATATAATAAATCAAGCTTGGTTTATCAACAGCATTCTAAAAACCATACCTAGGAAGAAAAACTAGGTCTGGGGACACATGCATGGTTTCTAATATAGCAAATATTTAGCCTACTCTGATTATCACAAAACCAGGACAATGAGAATACTCACACTCTAATATATTTTTAATCTCATTCATCATGTCTTACATTCCCATAATGTTTGTTACTTTCCTTTGTAGGCTTTCAAATTGGTCTTTAGGCTATTCCAGTATCTTCTTAAAATCCTTTATATCTTTATTCATATTTTTTATAAAGTTTTTGAGGTGATTTAAGATAATTGTGTGATTATCACTGATTAATTGTCTTAAATACTGTATCTTTTCAGGATATTTGGTTTGTTCTTTTGGCTGGGCCATCTTTTTCTGTTTCTTAGTATGACTTGTATTTTTTTTGCTCATGTCTAGGCATCTGAATATGTTGGTGAATTTACTCTGAGAGCCAATTTCTCTCTCTTACACATTTTTTTTTAACAGCTCTCCTTTGATATTTGGTTAAACTTGTTCTCAGTCTTTAAAATTACCCTGCTTAAGTTTTCAGTTGGGCCAATGACTCACTTGTAGGGTGCAGATTTTCTCCCAGGCATTGGATACAGAAAATATGAAGTTACTGTCCAAGTGATTCACACATTGCGCAGCAAATGGTGGAAGTCAGTGCACAATGAAGCCAAATTTAGTAGAGAAATGAAACTAACATGAGGGCCAAGGCTTTTCTTTTCTCCTCGGTCAGTTTAAACAGATTATAGAAAACAAATACCCTCAAAGCAAAAGTCTCATAAATTTATTTTCATTTAAAAAAACTTTCATAAAGAGCAGAACACTGAATCTTTGGGACCCAGAGGAAATGTCTAATGACTACGATGCATGAATCACACATAGTTAAGATAATAGAGGCTTGCATACTTGTTAGAATCCAGCTATTCAAGCTTTACTGCATCTAACAATGTGAATAAAATGGAAATACATGAGGTCAGTTAATTATCTGGGAAGGTAAACAACAAGCAAGGAAAATTTAATGCCATAGAACAAGAAAATTATAGTTTTACAATTTATAATTTACCTATTATTTAGTAAATCATGTGAGTGAGACCCCTTTGGGAATAATTTTAGTAATGAAATACAGGTCTTTATTTGACTCAATTTGAAAAATAAAATTCTTTTACTTGCCTTAAAACTGTTTCTCAGCATATATAACTTCCCATTGTACATGGTTTACTTTGACAAAGGTAGGAGGAATTAGAAATTGCACATTATCAATAGCACTAATAGTGAGGGAAATATGATTTCAAGAAACTGAAATGAAAAATGTGAACAGTAGGTAACCACATATCAATGAGGAAACAGACAACACCAAAAAAGAAAATGTAGAAATGATCCCACAACAATTAAAGCAGGAATCAGAGAACCATGGTGAATTATACCCCCTCATTCCCATATATGGACTGAATATGTGATATACACTGAATTTATTTTTGATGCCATTGTATAGATAAGTTAAATTTAAATACAGGCATACTCTCTGATTTACATTGGGTTATTTATTTTTGAGATTAAGACAGCAATAAAATCAAGGAGTTGCTCATTTGGTGTTTGATGAGATTTTCCAAACAAACAAGCAGAGCAATCAATGACAGGAAAATGATGCTTATCAGCCTGGGAAATTCATTTTAGAAGAAAACATTATTATGACTTTGGGTAGAATGTCAGTGAAGCATTGATTAAGAGAAAGTGAATTCATATGTACCAGAGCAGTGAGAAGAACTACATCCAAAGAATAAGCTCCCTGAAGCACTGACTACCATAATTACCAATCGCCAATGCCAAATTCCCAGGAAAAACCTACCCCCACACTGAATGACCAATGCACATATTTGAGAATATAAGATTCAGTGCTTTTTGTTCAGGTATGTTAGGTGTAACTTTCTTACTCTTTGTAAGTTGGCTATATATGTAGAAGAGAGGAACATGGTAAGTTTGCAAATTTTGAGTATTATTTACTTTTGTACAGACTTTGAGAATTTGGATTTTCTTGTGGCATTTTCAGCTACAATCAAAATTACAATGACTGAATTTGTGTCATTAATCATGGGGATTACATGGTTTTGCATGCAATATAACGTATTATGAAAAGTTGGGGGTTTTCTTTTGTGATTATGAATTTAAATACTGGCCTAAGAAAACTCTGGTTTCAAGATCTGATTTGTTAAGTGCTAGTTAGGTGTTCTGTATGTATGTAACCTAGGAAAACCTCAAGTAATTTTTACCTCTCTAACATACAATTACTCTTGTATGACCTACAAACAACACAATAACATGCCAACTTACTTAGTATTTTATTCTTCCCTAAGGTCTCCTTTATCTATCTTAAATTTGAAACTCAGATCTGACTCACTTATTTAGTTATGTGAAAAATATTGTCTCTATATTTTGGATGAAGAAATCACTACAGAAAGAAATAAAGTTACTTGTAAAGTTCACAACTAAAATCAATGGCAGTGTCAAGAATAGAAAATAGGTATCCTCTCCAGTCTACAATTAAGGAACTAGAAAATTGGTGGCAGTTTATACATGGTGAATCATTAATTTAAGGGGAAATTGAAATCAAAAGGGAAGATCTCAACAAGTGAAATAAAGCATCATCTGTGACTTTGGAATCAGAAAAAACTGGGGTTTCATATACATATTTATAAAAATGGTTTGGTTAGAATATCCACAATTTAATTAGGGTAATTAACTTTGTAGCAATAAATGCAGATAGAATGTTTGCCTTTGCCTGAGTATCCTACTAACCGTAGTTTCTTAGGAAGATTAATTTAATTTGTGAATTATAATTTTATGAATACTATTATTATTTACTTCATGAATTTCCCAAAAAAAAAAAAGTCTCCTTCATTTATCATCTGATGAATGTTAAGAAACCATGAACTCATAACATTTTAATTCCATAATATAAAGTAGTTATTTTAAATTGTTGCAAAAGCTGGAAGGAAAGAGTGAAAATGCACATTTCAAAAGGAAAAAAATTAGCATAATTATAAAGAAAATGTTATTTATATATGTGGAAAGTTATTTCTTTCTATTTGAAATCAATATTTGTTTTTTATAGTTTAGTTGGAGTTTTACATACTGTTTCCCATTTTATTTTGGGAGGTGGAGAATATGGGGAAAGAAATTCACATTTGTTTGTTTTCCCCATGCAAATGACTAAAATAATGTTATTGTTTATATCCACACAAATCAATAAACAATTAATTTAAGAGTTCACCAACAAGTATTTTAAATATTATTTTTTTTTAAAAATAGGCTTTTCACTTATAAGTGAGGAAATATTTACACAGCATAATTTGGGGTATGCTGAGAATCTTTACTCCCAATTGCTTATACACCAGATAATTATAAATCTTAAAATTGCATAATACAGAACGTGATTTAGATGGATTAAGATGTTGGTAATGCCTTCCAGTTTATATGTTCTGTAATACCAGACTGTTACCTTCTGGTTTTCCATATTTTTGAGAACATGAAAGATTTTTATAATTAAAGGTAAAGAAAAAAATGTATAATTCAGATTAATTTATTTTTAAGGCTTCATCTTCATTGCAATGGAGTTTTTTATTTTGAGGTCACCTTAACCTGCAAAAGAGTTTTGAAAAGGAAACTTAAAAATTAATGATGGAAAAATATATCTACGTGTGGATAGGGCAAGGTGGTGACAGAGCAAGGAGCTCCAAGAGTCAACTATTTAAATCACTGTTTTGAGGGACCTAGGAGAAAAGAGCATATAGCAACATCCCATCTGCAGGGATGATTCATGAGTAGAACAATCCACACTGAGGAGGCCAGGGTCCATCCTCTGCAGGAGGCACAAATCAATTCAGGAGCTATTCCCTAACTGGAACTGGAAAGTCCTTTTCCTAAAAATGGGGAAGGAAGACATGGTTAGGCATCAATTTCTGCTATTGATTAGTAAATTTGGATGGCTAGAGTCCAATTCTTATAGCAACTAAAGTTTGAGCATGTCCAAGCCAGATAAAGGCCAGTAGCCTTCATTTTAACTCTGGCCCTGGCAAAAGGGGAAGTGGGGCTGATTGAAAATCACAGTGAATGCAGGGACTGGTGTCTCTCCACCCAGTTTGCATTGCAGCCCTAGCCTAGGTTCCAGCTTCACCTCCACCTTGGAGGAAGCTGGGTGATCTGCAGCAGCCTTTCTGGACAAATGCAGGCACTTCTGGCCTGCACAGACTAGCTTGGTGTGCAAACTTGTTTATATGTCCCCAGCCCCAATAAGATAGAATGGGGGTGGTGTTTCCTCAAATTCTCCAGGCAACTGCAGCTGCTTTCTGCCCACACAAACTATATTATTGGACACATCCCTGGCTCCATCCCTGCCCCAGACAGAACAGAAGGAGGGACTGTCACTTTCTCCAGAAACTACAGTCACTTTCAGCCTGCAAGGTCTGGATTCTTGGGCACATGGGAGGCTCCAATTACACCCCTAGCAGGGGAGGAGGGAGATATGTGCTTCTTATGTCTACATGGTTAACTGTAGGCAGTTTTGTCTCACACAGCTTAGTTGGCTGCCCACTCCTGTGGCTCCATCCCTGCCCCAAGTAGGGGAGGAAAAAGTGTGGAACTTCATCAGTCGCTCATACCAACTATAGATTGTCTTGGCCTGCATGGCTTGGATTACCACACACAGCTACAGCTACATATCTAATGCTGCAGGGGAGAAAAGTGGGAGAAGTTTCTTCACTTTCTGGGGCAAACTGGGCAGCTTCAGTTTCCACAGCCCACAGTACCAACTGTATCCTTGGCTCCTATTCTGCAAAAATCAAGAGAGAAAGGGTAAATAACAGATGGAAAAAAGCTGGAAAAAATCATATTGGCTAAGCATAAACCAGTATAAGTTTCAAATTAGGTTGAACCAAGTATCAAAGAGGGACTGTAGCACAAAACCAATCAAATAGAAAGCCCTAGACTAAGGAGAGAAAAGACACCAAGAATAAATACATATAGTATATAAGGTGCTAAGACACCAACAAAAAAATTTACAATCCATACCAAGAAACACAAAGATATGGGCGAGTAAAAGTAACAAACTAACCTTCCAGATGGCATAAAGGAGTTAAAAAAAGTTATCATTGATGTTCGTATTAGTCAGGGTTCTCTTGGGAAACAGTATCAACAGGAGATATCTGTCAAAAATATGAGATTTTAAAAGAGTCTCTCACATGACTGTGGGGATGCACAAGTCTAGGTTCTGCAGGCAGGCTGCAAACCAAGGGCTCCAATGAAAGGTCCTTGATGAGTTTCTGGGAGAAGTTGCCTGTCCAACAACGAGCTGGGAAATTCTCTCTGAATGTTGAAATCACTTCCCCTTTTAAGGCATTCAACTGATTGGATAAAAGCCTCACACACAGATGATGTAATCTCCCTGATTGATGCAGATGTAATCAGCTGTCCATGCAGTAAACTCACTGGTAATCGAAGTTCATAAATGCCCTTGAATTACAATTAGCCCAGTACTTGTTGGAAAAAACACCTGGAAACAATTACTTGGCCGAGTTGACACATTAACCTAACCATCATAATCCACCCCTGGTCAACTCGGCAGTCATACACATTACCTTAAACCATACTTAATCTCTAAGTAAAAACAATAACAGACAAACATTCATATATATTTCCGCCTAACAACAGTCAACTCCCCTGCGTACAACCGGAAACACATTAATTGCCCAGAGAATAGGGTGAAAGTACTTGCGTAATAATCATGCTTGAACTTGACACCCTTCAATATTATGATGTGGAGTTAATACAACTTTTCGTATGATCGGGGAAAAGTTTGGGGAAGAAAACAAGAAATTTATTTTGTGTACATATACAATCATACTCATAATGAAACAAGGAAGAAGGGTTCATGACTATTGAAGTCCTCATTTCTGTAACTGGTCATGTGGTCAAAGTTCATATTTATCACTACCTTCTTCCACTACCCATTCCATGTTCCCATTAACTTCAGCAAGTTCTTCAGCTGGCCATGGTTCTTTGTCTGGTGGGGTGACCCAAACTTTCATTCCCAAAGATTCTGGGCCATTGTTAGTCCTGCTTGAATTGGTTTGTTGCAATTTTCCATTGACTTTAATCTCAGGGTATGGCAGTACTAGGAGATGCCCTAGAGGATCTCCAGCATTCCAGGCAAGCTCTTCTTTACCCTCATTATGTAGATGTAATCCTATTTCCCCTTAATAGTCAGGATCAATCACCCCAGCCAGTACGGTAATTCTCTTCTTTGCCTGTTGATTCACAGGTAAGAGGAGCCCAAATTGGCCAGGTGGCAGTCTTAACTTCCAGTTCAATGGAATCATTGTTATGTACCCTGGAAGCAGCACTCCTCTTTTTGGGACTAAAACCTGTAGAGCGGCAGAGCTTAAGGTTGCAGGGACAGCAAGCAAAATTTTCCTAGGTCACTAGGCGTAATAGTGAGTGGTGCCACTCCCATTTCCACCCCTTGATTCCTGAACCCATGAATCATGGTTATGGGAGAAACAGCACCATAGAGAGGATGCTGATTCAGAGCATACACAGTCTTCTGGACAACATTGCCCCAGCCCAGCAAGGTATTGCCACCTAGTTGGCATCATAATTGAGTCTTCAAAAGGCCATTCCACCATTCTATTAATCCAGCTGCTTCAGGGTGATGGGGAACATGGTAAGACCAGTGAATTCCATGGGCATGTGCCCATTCCCACACATCCTTTGTTGTGAAATGAGTTATTTGATCAGAATTAATGCTGTGTGGAATGCCATGGTGGTAGATAAGGCATTTGGTAAGTCCACGGTTGGTAGTTTTGGAAGAAGCATTGCATGCCAGAAATGCAAACCCATAGCCAGAGTATGTGTCTATTCCAGTTTAAACAAATCACTGCCCCTTCCACGGTAGAAGTGGCCCAATGTAGTCAACGTGCCACCAGGTAGCAGGCTTTTCTCCAAAATCCTAAGGGTCTGCGTTGTGACTCCCCTATAGGGGCCTGCCAAAGGCTTCAGACAGCATCTCTATTTGCCACTGAAACTTCCAGCATCATGAGATCTGCTGGATCATATATTCCAAGTGGTAATGCAGCTTGCACAGCAGCCTGGAACTGTCACAGGGCTTCCTCTTGTTCCAGTCCCCAATAAAAACTAGCAGATTTACTGGTCTCTCGGTAAATGGGCTGGAGTAGCACACCTAAAAGAAGAATGTGTTGTCTCCAAAATCCAAAGAGACCAACTAAGCATTGTGTCTCTTTTTTGGTCATAGGAGGGGCCAGATGCAACAGCTTATCCTTTATTTTAGAAGGGATAACTTGACAGGCCCCACACCACTGGACACCTAGAAATTTCACTGAGGTGGAAGGACCCTGTATTTTTGTTGGATTTACCTCCCATCCTCTCTCATGCAAATGCCTTACCACTATATCAAGAGTCTTTTCTACTTCTTGCTCAGTAGCTCCTGTCAATGTGATATCATCAATATAATGGACCAGTGTGATATCTCGTGGGAGGGAGAGATGATCAAGTACCCTGCAGAAAATATTATGACATAGGTCTGGAGAGTTGATATACCCCTGAGACAGGACAGTGTAGGTATACTGCTAGCCTTGCCAGCTGAAAGCAAACTGTTTCTGGTGGTCCTTACTAATGGCAATTGAAAAATAAAAACATTTTTCAGATCAATAGCTGCATACCTGGTCCCAGAGGAAGTGTTGATTTGCTCAAGCAAAGATACCACACCTAGGACAGCAGCTGCAATTGGAGTCATCACCTGGTTAAGTTTATGATAATCTACTGTCATCCTCCAAGATCCATCTGTTTTCTGCACAGGCCAAATAGGAGAGTTGAATGGGAATGTGATGGGAATCACCACACCTGCATCCTTCAAATCCTTGGTGGTGGCACTAATCTCTGCAATACCTCCATGAATCTGGTATTGCCTCTGATTTACTATTTTGCTAGGCAGGGGCAGTTCTAGAGGCTTCCACTTGGCCTTTCCAACCATAATAGCCTTCACTCCACAAGTCAAGGATCCAATGTGGGGATTCTGTCAGTTACTGAGTATGTCTATTCCCATTATGCATTCTGGAACTGGAGTAATAACCACAGAATGGATCCAGGAACACACTGGACCCACTGTGAGACAGATCTGAGCTAAAACTCCATCAATCACCTGACCTCCATAAGCCCCTTCTCTGACTGGTGGACCAGAGTGACGTTTTGGGCCTCCTGGAACTAATATCACTTCTGAGCCAGTGTCTAATAATCCCCAAAATGTCTGATCATTTCCTTTTCCACAATGCACAGTTACTCTGGCAAAAGGCCGTAGGTCTCCCTGGGGAAAGGTGGGAGGAAGATGAACAGTATAAATTTTTGGCAGTTTAACAGGATCCTTCCCCAAGGGACCTGGCCTTCTCCTCAATCAAGGGGCTCTGGGTCTGTAAAGTGTCTCAAGTCTGGAAATTGTTAAGGGGCCATGATTCTCTGCATCTGTAATTTGAGTTAGGATTTTGTTCACTTGACCTAGAACACTTCTGCTTATACAGATCCAAAAGAAATTTAGTAGACTGCCCATGTGTTTCACTTCTAGGTACCCCATGACCTATTAGCCAACACCATAACTCCATGCAACTCAGGTTATTCTCTGTGCTGTTTTGAATCTGTCTTTCATTGTGGTAGCCAAACCCACCTTGCCTTTGGCGATTAACTGCTGATACTTGACTTTTACTGGACCAAGATCTGATCATCCCCATAATGTTTAAGGATTCCAATTCCATTACAGCCCCCCCACACACACAGTAATATCTGGACTGCAGAGAAGAGCAACCACAGAGCTCTTCAGAGAAGATGGAGTTATTCTAACAAATTTATTCCTCACAATCCTGGTTAAAGGTGTATTCTCTGGTCATTCCTGGGGTGGGTGGGCAGGTTTCAAATGGTAAATCCATTCTAGCATTCCAATCTCTCTAAGCCTTTGAATCCCCTCCTCTACCATATATCACAGCAAATCAGGCATCTCAACATCAGTTATGCTAGGCCATCGTTTGGTCGATGCTTCAGTCAGCCACCCAAACAAACTGTTACAGCCCTTTCTAACCCCTCGAGCTACATCATTGAATCCAGAATTTCTGCTTAGTGGGCCCATATCAATAAATTCAGCCTTATCCAACTTTATATTCCTTCCACCATTATCCCATATACTTAGTATCCATTCCCACACATATTCCCCTGATTTCTGTCTATATAAGTTGGAAAACTCATGCAGTTCTTTCAGAATATAGTGTACTTCCTCATGGGTCACACTTTGTATTTCACCTTTGGGGTTTGTTGTGATTTTAGTCTACTAATGGATCTTGAAGACAAGAGGGGTGAGGGGTGTGGGTAATGAGCAGGATTACAGATGTCTTGCAGGCTACTGACCTGAGGGCATTCCTTTGCATTTTCTTCTGGTGAGACAGGTTTAATCCCTTCAGGTAGGGGTTGGAAGACAGATTCTTCAGGGCAGGCTGGAATTTAGGAGTGCTGAAGTTTGCTGTACTTGCCTCATGTCTTGGAGCAGGTCCAGACTCTCTGGGGCAAGGTGGAGTCTCAGGGCTGGTAGGAAGTCTGGACTCCCTGGGGCAGGCTGGAGGCTGGATGATATGAGGTTGACAAGGTGTGGTCTCCACAGGGCAGGCCATTGCAAGTTTATCTGGTAAAGTCACAGCAGAATTTAGGGTTCCAATGTCCCTAACATTATTATCATCATCCCATATGTCTCCTTCCCAATCCTCTGGGGTCCACTCCTTTCCAATCAATGCCTTCTTTAATTGCAGATACCCTGTGAGTTTGAGATTTTAGTTTTCTCTGTAATTCTCTTACTCATACAATGAGAGTCTGGGTTTGATTCTCAGATATCTCAAGTCTGTGGCTACAGGAGACAAGATTTTCTTTCAAGGCACACGTAGAAACTTTCATATCATTCATGCAGCATTTAAGTTTCCAATTTGAAGACTTTAGTTCATCTTTATCTTTTATAACTCCATCCAGAGTATCTAGGAGGAGCCAGCGAATATCATTATACTTTTTGATTCCAAAAAATTCTGTTAAGGTGTTGAAAACACGCTTACCCGAATCCTTGCTTCTTAGAAGCATTTAAGTAGAGGAATCCAGTGATGCTATTTTGTGTATCTCTATTGCTAGCTCACGCCATGGACTGTTAGCAACCTCATTATTGGAAAGGGAGTCATTAGTACCCCTGAGCCCAATTAAAGTAGAGAGCCAATCACAAAACTCCCAGAACCACCTCAGACATCCCATGTTTAAGACTCTGTTCCTCAAGAACCATGCCACTCCTGGTACCAAGCTGTATTACTCAGGGTTCTTTCAGGAAACAGAATCAACAGGAGATATCTGTCAATAATATGAGATTTTAAAGGAGTCTCTCATGTGACTGTGGGGATGCACAAGTCCAGGTTCTGCAAGCAGGCTGCAAACCAGGGGCTCCAATGAAAGTCTGATGAAAGGTCCTTGATGAGTTTCTGGGAGAAGTTGCCTTCCTAATGATGAGCTGGGAAACTCTCTATGAATGTTGAAATCACTTCCCCTTTTAAGGCATTCAACTGATTGGATAAAAGCCTCACACATTGATGATGTAATCTCCCTGATTGATGCAGATGTAATCAGCCATCCACACAGTAAACTCACTGGTGATCGAAGTTCATAAATGTTCTTGTATTACAATTAGCCCAGTGCTTGCTGGAACAAACATCAGGAAACAATTATATGGCTGAGTTGACACAGTAACGTAACCGTCACAATGTTCAAACAAATTTCCTTAATAAATTCAATGAGATGGGTAAAGAGATTAAGCATATTAAGAAGACACTGAGTGAGCACAAAGAAGAATGTGAAGGCATACATAGAAAAATAGCAGGTCTTATGGTAATGAAAGTCACAATAAAAGAAATTAAAAATCTGCTGCATTCAACAGCAGATTTGAAGAGGCAGAAGAAAAGATCAGTGAACATGAAGACAAAGTCTTTGAAAGGAAAGTTACAAAAAAACAGAAAAAGAAAAGAATGGAAAAAGTTGAACAGAGTCTCAGGAAACTAAATAATGGCAAGAGACATGCAAACATACATATCCTGGGAGTCCCAGACAGAGAAGAGAAGGGAAAAGGGGCAGAAAGAATATTTGATGAAATTTTGTTAGAACATTTATCAACCATATAAAGGGACATAGGTATCTGTATCCAAGAAGCATGTTTCCCCATTTGGATGGATCTGAACAGGCCTACTCTGAGACATATTAATAAGGATGTCAGTTGTCAAAGATAAAGAGGGAATCCTGAGAAAGCAAGAGAAAAAATATTTATCACATATAAAGAATGTCCCATAAGAAACCATGGAGGCAAGAAGACAGTGGTATGGAATATTTAGGACCCTGAAATACTAAAACTGCCAGCCAAGAATCTTATATCCAGCAAGACTCATAAAAAAATGAGGGCAGGTTTGGAATATTCACAGATAAACAGAAATTGAGGGACTTTTAACCAAAAGACTGGCTTTGCAGGAAATACTAAAGGTAGTGACACAGGTTGAAAAGAGAAGGCAGGAGAGAGGCATGGAAGAGTCTGAAAATGAAGATTAAATCAGTAAAAGTAACTAAAATTGTAAAATGAGTGGTGAAAACAATATACGACAGATAAAAATCAAAGATCAAAATGGGTGAAGGAACATTGATCAGTGGAATAGAATTGAAAACCGAGAAATAAACCCTCACTTATACAGTCAACTGGTTTTTGACAAACCTACCAAGCCCACACTACTGGGAAAAAACAGTCTCTTCAACAAATGGTGTTGGGAGAACTGGGTATCTATAAGCAAAAGAATGAAAGAGGACCCCTATCTCACCCCCTATACAAAAATCAACTCAAAATGGATCAAAGATCTAAATATAAAAGCC
>JAQZBX010004984.1:0-58012 GCA_029593785.1 Cabassous unicinctus | reverse complement strand
TCGAAATGGATCATAGACCTAATGTGTGAGCAAAAACTATAAAGCTCTCTAAAGAAAACATAAATGCAGATCTTCATAACCTTGGATTAAGTTTCTTAGATCCAAAAAAATTCAAATGACAAAAGAGAAAAAAATGTGCTTCAAGACTAGAACCTTTTGTATTTCAAAGCACACTCTTTAGAAAGTGAAAATACAATCCATGGAATAGGAATATATTTCAAATGAAAGACTTTTATCCATAATATATTAAAAAAACACAACTCAACAATAAAAAGACAAGAAACCCAATTTAAAAATGGGCAGATGATTTGTATAGACATTTCTACAAAGAAAATATACAAATGGACAATAAGCATATGAAAAGAGGCTTAATATCATTAGTTATTAGGAAAAGCAAATAAAAATATAATGAGATACTACTTCATCCACTAGAATGGCTCAAATAAAATGACATGCCATAATAAATGTTGGCTAAGATGTGGAAAAAGCAGGACACTCATGGATTGCTGATGGGATTGTAAAAGGATACAGTCACTTTTAAAAACAATTTGGCAGTTCCTCAAAATGCTAAACATAGAGTTACCACATGACTCAGCAGTTCTGCTCCTAGGTATAAACCTGAGAGAATTAAAAACCATGTCCACACCAAAACCTGTACAGCAGTGCTCAGAACAGCCAAAAGTGAAAACAACTCAAATGTCTATCAAATGAGACATGCCAGACAAAATGTGATATATCCACACAGTGGAATATTATTCGGCCATATAAAAGAATGAAGTCTAGATCATGCTAGTACGTGGATGAACCTTGAAAACATCATGCTGAGTGAAAGAAGCCAGTCACAAAAGGCCACATATTGTAGGATTTCATACATATGCAATGTCTAGAATAACCAAATCCCTAGGAACAGAAAGTAGCTTAATGGTTGCCAGGCGCCAGGTGGAGAGGGGAGTTGGGAGTGACTGGGATTTCTTTTGGGGGTGATGAAAATGTTCCGAAATTAGACAGTGGTGATAAATACACATCTATGCAATAGACTAAAATCTACTCGATTGTACACATTTAGAATGGTGAATTTTATGGTGCATGGATTATATCTCAATACAGCTCTTATTTTAAAAAAAGAATACATGAGAGCATGCATTTCCAAATGTCTACATTTTAAAAAAAACTCTATAGAAAGAAATATGCTGGAGTAGTTGAAACCAGCTGAGGGAGAGTGGGAGCGCGGGAGCCACTCCTTCCCCAGTGGCCTACTTCTGGCACTCTCCCGAGACTCAAAGATAAAATCTTCCAGCCTGCAACATACCAGAGCGTTGACAAGTCCGGCTTCACAGGGGTTTTAGGCTTTGCTCTGCAAATGATCACACCTTCATAACAGAATAAGAATGAGTCTGAAGTTAGACGCACGGTACTCGGGGACAGGAAAACCAGCTCCTTGGGCATCCGCGGGTAAGTGGCTTGGGCGGCACCGCGGCCCCCTGAGTAATCCAACTTCCTGGCAAGGAAGAAGCAGCCTAGAGGACTTGCCACCCCTGCTTAGAAGCCCAGGGCCGACTAAGGCACAAAGAAGTGCAACTCGATTCTCATATGGGCGTCACAGCTCGCAGGACAGAAAATCTGTTGAAGAACGTTGGCTGCCACTGGAAGTGGTAGCTGACATCAAAGATGGGCTCACTAGCCGGCGGGTGGTTCCGGAGACGTCTTCTCTTGATTATTCGCTGACTGTCATATGAACTGTCCCTTCAGTTACTCACACATCTTCATGAAAGGCCCGTTTTGCCTGGGACGCTGGGGGTCCACAAGAGAGAAAAAACGCGGCCTCATCTTTAGAGAGGTTAAGTTGTGGGTCACAGAATGTTCTAGTTCAGTGTTTCTCAAACAGAATCAACTGGAGGTCTTGTTGACACAGTGACTGCCGAGCTCGCCCCCGGCGTGCCTGCATCAGTGGATGAGCTGGGGTGGGCTGGGGGTGGGCTGGGGGCCACATCACTTTCCCATGGCTTAGTTTCCCATTCCTCTCCCTTCTTTTTTTCTTCTGAAACTTTCTTCAGTTTCTTCGTGGCTTGGTTTTTGTTTTCTTTCCTGTACATCCCCTTCACTACATTTTCCATCTAATGCTCTCATTTGAATGTTATTTGTTCTCATTTGAAATTTATTTTCATGTGCTCCACTTTGTTAGAATAACACAAGAGAGAAAATATGAATGGCATCTTCTCGAAAATCAGAGTCTTGTTTGTCCTCAAGCCGAGGATGTGTAGCGCATCTTGGAATGTTTTGGACTGAAGTGGGGCTTTTACATTATTTAGTTTTCAAGCATATTAATTAACTTGATATTAAAACTTCTGAATCGGAGTAAAGTAATGGTCATTTCTTAGAAATTGTTCCATAGAGATTTTACACCATCAGCCTGAGGCAGATGTCGAGTTGTTGGTTTTCATGCTTTTTCCTATTCAGTCTTCCCTGTCGGGAAAAGCCCTGGAGACTGAGAGTCCTGCCGCTTTTTAAAATAGTGCCTCAAAAGAGCAAGACGCCAGTGGAGAAGTATTCACAGAAATATTCAGTGCTGGGAGAGGTAGGGGCGGTTCTTTGCCATGCAAATGAGAGCTGATGGCCTGGTCTTTAAGATAGCCTGGCATGGGTGATTGCAGAGACTGTTCAGCTTTGCCATGTTTTCTAATAACTAATCATGTCCTGCAGCCTGAGCTTTGTGTATGCAGAGTGAGTTCCTCTCAGGAACTTTTCTCAAGGCTGGGTTTTGGGCCAAAGCCAGTTTTATGAGAGATCGGGAATGAGGCCAGAGCATCAGGGCCTCCCCTGGGGCCGTGAGCCTCCATGGGGCAAGCACATGACCGAGCACTCTCGAAGCTCCCCAGAAAGAGGCTGTGTGTGCCCAGTGGCAAATGCCGACCGGTCTCCTGAGGACATCTAGTCTCGCTCTGGGCTCCCAGAAGGTCTGCTACTGTCTCAGGAAAGAAAGCTTTGTGCAAAATGGACCATAGACCTACATGTAAAACTTAAAATAATAAAATTCCTTGTAGAAGACATAGGAGAAAATCTTGATGATCTTACATTAGGCAAAGTGCTATTAGATGTAACTGAAAGCACAATCCAAAAAAAAAAAAAAGAAAAATTGGAAACGTCTGCTCTTCAAAAGACACCCAAGGGAATGAAAAGACAATCCACAGAAAGCATTTGCAAATCTTATATCTGAAGAAGTACTTGTATCCAAAATAGATAAAGAACACTCAAAATACAATAAGAAAAGGAAAAACCCAATTTAAACATGGGGTAAAGATTTAAGCTAACATTTCACCAGAGCAGATGTGAGGATGGCTAATAAGCACATGAAAAGATGCTCAACATCATTAGCCCCTCAGGAAACTCAAAACCCCAGTAAGAAACCGCTACAGCCCTGTTAGGATGGCTAAAATAAAAAAGACTGGCCATTCAGAGTGTTTGTGAAGATGTAGAGGAAACGGAACTCCAAAACACTGCTGAGAGGAATGCAAAGTTTCACCATAAAACATTTTATTTTCTTTAAAAACAAGAAGATGCGAAAGGAAATTTTTAAATTAAGAAATACTTGAAACATACCATGGAAAAGTGTTGTGTATAAGGCTTTAAGTTAAGAAGAAACACGCACCCATGAACTCACCAAGTAATGTGAGAACTAGAACATTAGCCACATCGTTGACGTTTTCTGCATGCCACCTTTCCCACCCGCTGCTTTCCCCTCAGAGAGAACCACACTCAGGTATTAGCATTTTTATAGCTTTACCATTTATGTTTATATACCTAAACAATATGTTATTTCATTTCATGTGCTTTTTTGTTTCATAAAAATACTGCGTTATTCTTGTGTTACTTGCTTTTTCCATTTGACATTTTGTTTTTAAGCTGTATCCGTGTTGATACAAGCTGAATTTAGTTTTCAGTGATGTGTAGCCCATTCTCCTATCAATGGATGTTGGTAGTTTTTCTAGATTTTTGCTTTTTTGGAAAATGTTCTTATGAACATTTTTATTCTTGTTTCATAGGGTGTGGTGCATGATATTTTCTAGACAGAGTAAAAACTGAATTCTGGGGTAGGCATGAGTTCAAGCTATTTTTCCAAAGTGGTTGTAATGATTTCTATCACATCAAGTGGAGTTGCCATTTGTGCCAACATTACGTTTGCTAGATTAAGTTTTCTTTTTCTTTTTTTTTGCCAGCTTAGTAAACATGGCTCTAATTTCCCTGGTTTTTAAAGTTAGGCATCTTTTCATTTAGTTTATTGGCCCTTCATGTTTCCTCTTCTGTGAAATGCCTGTTTTCGTCTTTTGTCCCATCTTCAAATTTGTTACTGGTTCTAGCAGGTCTTTATGTGTGTTGGAAAGGAATTTTCTATAGGTCATTTGTGTTACAGATTTCTCCCACTTTTGGCTTATCTTTCATTACTTTTAGTGCATTCATTGGTGAATAGGAGTTCTTAATGATCACTTAGACAAATTTATCATCTTCTCATTTATTTTTAAGGCCTTTGAATCTTAAAATTTTTAAAACTATTCTGGTCTCTTATTTTAGATAAAAATAATTTCCTATGTTTTATTATAAAGAGTTAACGGCTTGTTTCTAATACTTAAGATTTTTTTAAAATTAATTTTTATTTACAAATTCTCTATACCCACGAAGCCAAAAACAACACCACCACCAAAAAAACCCCTTCCCTTCTCCCTATTCCCCGGTAGCCTCTAATCTGTTTTCTGTGTCTATTAATTTGCTATATATAGATATCTCTTACAAATCACATCATACAATGTTTGCCATGCACGTGCTTATTTCACTCAGCTAATATTTTCAAGGTTCTTCCTCATTGCAGTATGTCCCAGAACTTCATTCCTTCATAAGGCCGAAAAACATTCCACCATGTGCAGTACCATATTTGTTTATAATCTGTTGGACACTTGGGCTCTTTCCACTTTTTGGCTATTGTAAATAATGCTGCTATGAACATTGGTGTACAAGTATCAATCTGTTATCTGTTTTCTCTTTCTTTGGGTAGGAGTGGAATTGCCAGGTCATGTGGTAATTCTATATTTAACTTTTTGAGGAACTGCCATATTGCTTTCCACAGTGACTGAAGCATTTTATAGTCTCACCGACAAAGCACTATGGTTACAATTTCTCTGCAACCTCTCCAACGCTTGTTATTTTCCTTCTTTAAAAGTAATAACAACCTATGGATATGAAGTGGTGTCTCATTGTGGTTTTGATTTGCATTTTTCTAATAACTAATGATGTTGAGCATCCTCTTTTCATATGCTTATTGGTCCTTTGTACATCTTCTTCTTCAAAAAATGACTGTTCAAGTCCTTTGCCCATATTTTAATTGGGTTGTTTGTCTTTTTGTTGTTGCATTTAAAAGTTCTTTACATATTCTGGTTATTAAGCCCTTATCCTATACATGGTTTGCAACTATTTTCTCCCACTCTGTAGGCTGTCTTTTCACATTATTGATAATGACCGTTGATGCACAAAGATTTTAATTTTGTTTAAGTCCAATTTACCTACTGTTTACTTTTTTGCTCCTGCTTTTGGTGTCATATTTAAGAATCCTTTGCTGAATCCCAAGACATGAAGATTTTCCCCTATGTTATCTTCTAAGATTTTTTATGAGTTTAGTGCTTACATTTAAGTCCTGATCCATTTTGAGTTAAGTTTTTATATGGCTTGAGGTAGGAGTCCAAATTCATTCTTTTGCTTTTGAATATCCAGTTTTCCTAACACCATTTGTTGAAGAGGAAATGCTTTCCCTGTTGAATGTACTTGGAACCCTTGTTGAAAATAAATTGGCCACAGATGTGTGTGGGTCTACTTCTGGACTTTCAATACTATTTCATTGGTCAATTTGTCTATCTTTATGCTGGTACTACTATAGCTTTGTAGTACATTTTGAAATTGGGAAGTGAGTTCTCCAACTTTGTTCTTTTTTGATATTGTTTTGAGTATTTGGGGCTTCTTGCAGTTTCAAGTGAATTTGAGGATCACGTTTCCATTCTGAGAAAATGGCTGCTGGAAATTTGATAAGGAATGCATTGAATCTGTAAATTGCTTTGGGTAGTGTGGTAGTTTGAAGCTTTTATAGAGCCCAGAAACGATCATGTGCTGAGAGCTAATCCATTCCTGTGGGTGTAAACCTATTGTAGGTGGGACATTCCTTTTGATTAGATTACTTCAGTAGGGCATGACCCAGGGTGGGTCTTAATCCTCTTACTGGATATGGAAGAGTGGGCTGCAGAGCACACAGGAGCTCAGAGAGGAACCCATAGAAGCACTCAGAGAAAACCACAGGAACTGAGAAAGAAAGCTGGAGCAGCCAGAAGCTGAAAGCAATAGAGCCTGGAGGAGAAGGCAGAGACCAGTAGATGCTGCCATGTGCCTTCCCATGTGACAGAGAAGTCCAGGATGGCCTGCAGCCTGTTTTTGGGGAGAGAACATCACCTGATGATTCCTTGATTTGGACACTTTTCATGGCTTCAGAACTGTAGACTTGCAACCTAATAAATTCCCTTTTTAATAGCCAACCCGTTTCTGGCATATTGCCTAGGCAGCCTTTAGCAGACTAAAACAGGTAGCATTGCTGTCTTAATAATATTGTCTTCCAATCCATGAATATGGGATGCCTTGCCATTTATTTCAGTCTTCTTTAATTTCTTTCATCAGTGTTTTGCAGTTTTTAGTGTATTAGTCCTTTATATGCTTGTTTAAATTTATCCCTAGATATTTGATTCTTTTAGATGAAATTGTAAATGAAATTGCTTTCTTAATATCCTTTTTCAATTGTTCATTGCTAGTACATAGAAACACAATTGAATTTTATGGGTTGATCTTGTACTCTGTCACTTTGCTGAATTTGTTTATTAGCTCCAGTTGTGTTCTTATGGATTCATTTTAATTTTCTACATATAAGGTCATGTTTTCTGTAAATAGAGATAGTTTTACTTTTTCCTTTCCAATTTTAAATTTTAAATTAGTTAATTAATTTTATTTATTTATTTTTCTTGCCTAATTGTTCCGGCTTGACCTTCTAGTACATCATTGAATACCAGTGATAAAAGCAGGCATCCTTGCTTCCTTGCAACATTGCAAATGTATAGAAATCTTATCTATCCATCAATTTCGCTATGCTTTCTTATTAATTATGACATTTGGTCAATAGATTCTTTGAGTTTACCATGTAGATAAATTTATATTATCCTCAAATAACAACTTTATTTTATTACAGTTATTTTTTGCTTCTGTTAATTTTTTTTAACTTACTGCATTGACTAGCCCTTCAGTAAAAGACTGAATAGAAGAGTTTAATAATGGTAATCCTTGTTCTGATGCCGATTTAAAGAAACTATGTTTCATAGAGTGCAATATTTACTTGTAGGTTTTTGGTAGCTATCCTTTATCAGGTTAAGAATGGCCTCTTCTCTTCCTGGTTTGCCAAGGCTTATATCAAGAATGGATGGTAGATATTATCAAAAGCTATTTTTGCATCTTTTAAGTTCAGCCCTTTTCAATCTATCAATATGGCAAATAATATTAACAGATTTTCTGATATTAAATCATCCTTAGAGTCCCCAGAAAATCCCAACTTTGTCATGGATCTTTACTTTTTTAATTCCCTGTTGGTTTCACTTTGATAATTTTATTTTATCTTAGGATTTGTACCTCTTGATTTAAACAGACTTTTATTTTCTTATACTGACTTTTCTGATTTTGATATTAATATTATATCATCTTTATAGAATAAATTAGAAAGCATGTCTTTTAAAAAATTTATTCTATGATAGAATTTGTATAAGATTGGGATTATCTATTGCTTGAATATTTGGTACAACTAACCTAAAACATCACTTTGGCAAAGTATTTTCTTTGAGGAACTATTTTAAAGTTTGGGTGATATATTTAATATGGTATAGGACTATTCAGATTTTCTATTTTTTTGTTAGTCAGTCATGATAAGTTAAGTTTTTCCTGGTACTTGTTTCTTTAATCTAAATTTTAGGTTTATTGGTTTGAAATAGTTTTTAGCATTTTCTTAACTTTCATTTTTACAATATTTACAGTCATGTGTTTTATTTCTAACATTTTATAATGTTCTTTTTTTTCCTTTTTCTTTCATCAATATTGCTAGAGAATAATCAATTTATTTATTTATTTATTTATTTATTGGTGATACCAGGGATTGAACCCAGGACCTCATACATGGGAAGAAGGTGCTCAACCACTGAGCCATATCCATGCCCCAATAATCAATTCTATTAGTGTTTTTTTTTTTTTTTTTTTTAGGGCAATGTTGATCTGCTCTATTTCATTATTGTTTTTCATGTCATATAGTTTCTATTAGCATATTTATTATTTTCTTCTTTTACTTTCTTTGAAGTATTCAAAGTTCTTTTTCTAATTCTTAAGTAGGATGCTGAACTCATTTATATTTAGCCTCTTCTCTAATATATACATTTAAGGCTAAATATGTCCTTTGTATATCTTCTTAGTTTTGATAAGTAGTTTTTTAAATTTTCATTTAATTTTAAGTATTTTCTAATTTCCATTATAACCCATGAATTGACTAGAAATGTATATTTACATTTCCAAATATGTGTGTGCACATCTGTTTATTGATTTCTTTCTAATTTAATTGCATTCTAGTAAGAAAATAGGGTCTGTGTGTAATACCAATTATTTGAATTTTCTTTAAAGCTTGTATTATGGTCCAATACATTGTCAATTTTAATAAATAGTACACATGAATCCTTTTCAAATCTGCCTCATGTTTTAAAAAGTATTGTTTGGATCCTTATTATGTTTTAGTTCCCTTATAAATATTTTTAACATAAACACATTTATTTTAGATTCTATAATTGATCATTCAATATTTGAAGTTTTTTTTCCCCAACCTGGTTCTCTTTTTTGGTTTTTGTTTCCTGTGAATGTTTAACTTCTTATGTCCTTATGCATGTTTTTGATTTTTGATTGTGAAGCCATGTTTGTTTGAAATCTAGCTGTGAAAATTCTTTGAGGCCCAGTTTGACAGTGCATTCCTCTATGGAGTATTTAGACTTCCTTCTGCCATGTGCCTTGGTTTCACTTTAAATTGCCTTGTAGATTCTCAGACCACATAAACTTGTGTAAAAGCAGGCTCTAAGCCCATGTTAAGGTAGAGCCACGTGTTATCAGAGGAGACTTCTTTACCAACCTCCACCAGAAACTTGCCCAGGGCCACTCAGATGGTCAGAGGCAGAACCGGCCTACTTGCCTCTAGAGACTGACCAATCCTCACGGCAGTTCTGAGAAGCCCATTAATCACATTCTCTGGAGTTTGCCACTCTTCCTCAGGTTGGAACCGCTGAGGGATCCTTTCACCCAGTGCATTGCTTTCCAGAAGAGGGTGGCGAAGCGTGGAGAGAGGAGACTTGTCAAGGGCCCATGGCTTTGGTGGCAGGACTGCAGTTCAAACCTGGGCTTCTTGTTCCAGGTATGGGCCTCTGCTCTCTTGGCAATGAAGAGGGTACAGTACCAACACATCAGATCATCTGAGGCTGGTAAGAATCATCTCTTTAGGCAACAAAGACCCAGAAATTTCCTAGAGAGGCAGTTTGAAGGGAATCCAACAGAACAATTTTAAGGTAGGAATTATTGAGAATAAGTTTAAGGAACATGGTTCAGTTAGGATTCCTCCACTGAGAGAAGAAACAATGAAATTGAACTGATTTTTAAGGGGAACTATTTGTTACAAAAGAACAGCAGGGTTTGAAGTTGAGTAAATATATGACTAAAGTAAACTTAGAGTGTCACAAGACTTGGCTAACCACTAGGTATGTTTAAAGAGCTTGTTACAATTGTGATTTATGTAATTGAAACCCCATTTGCAGTAAGCTGGAAAACAAATGTATTCTTTGCTCATGAAATCATCTATGAGGATAGATCATGATACAGGGGTAATTGATGCACAAAATGCCATTTTATGACTTCAGACATACATACGCACACACTCACACACATCCAGGATATTTGATGTTAATGGATCTTAAATGAAGAAAATCAAGCCAATATACAAGCAATTGATTTCCTTGGCTCGTAGACTCATTGTGCACCAAGTATGGAAAGGTCAGAAGTAGATGGGTGTTCAATTTGTAGTGACTACTCTTTTAATTTCATTTTCTATAGACTTAAATTTTTTTATTATAAGTAATGCATGCTTTTTGAAAAAAAAGTACAACATACAGAAAAGAATAAAGAAAACAACCCTATTAGCAACAATCCCTTCCTTCCCAGATAACTACTTGAAAATTGTAAAGTTGTCTCCCCTTCCAGACTTTCAAAACGTGGTACGTGCAGAAAATCTTTTTGTTAATGTAAAATAAAAGTCATAAAGAGAATTAAGCCTGCAGAGAAGGGGAAATATTCTGAATAGATGATAGCACGCGGTTTGTGGCAGTTCCAAGGCGACTGCTAAATGACAGTTGAGCGTTCATTCCCTGCCTGGCTTACACGGCTGAGAAGCTAGGTAAACCCAACAGCAAAGAATTCTGGAGTAACATACGTATTTTGCTGAGTCTCTGTTTAATGACATAGTACATGGCACCAAAAATAATGGTTATGAAAGTCATGCAATAGCATAAAAAACCACTTGAGGCATAATGTTAAGTTAAAAGAAGTGACAGACATACGCACCTAGAAAAAAAGAGGTGGAAACATTCCAAAATGCCAACAGTGATGGGGATTATGTAGCAAGCTCCTGAATGACTTTCAAATCTTTTCTTTATTTTCCATCTCTTCTGTATTATAGTTATATTTTCTACGACAAAAACATTTTAAAAATCTGTACTAATCAGAACCTTTTAAATCTTCCTACAGATTCAGTGATACGAGGTAACTCATGTGAAAGAAAAGTTGAAAACAATGCAGTTTTACCCAACCTTTAATAATACAATACGTCAGACATTATTTGGGCTGTAACTCATATTTAGAACTGGACACAATGAATACGAGTAAAATATCATCTTACCTTATGAAAAACTATAGCTTCCTTATTCACTGAAAGACCTGAAAACTGCATCCAAAGTTCACAGAAATACATGGTTAGGGACTGTGATATCTTAAAAGAAAAAAGAAGTTACTTTTGTAGATCTAAATTCTAGCCTTGGATTTGTCCATGCTAGCCTCAGTTTCCTGTTCCAAAATATGAATAATAAGCAAATGGCCTGGGTAGTACGTTGATTTGTCATGAGAGCCAAAAAACAAAATAAAACACCCCTCCAAAAAACTGAACCTAAAATCAGAGGTACTAGAATTGACCAGAGAAGCCACTTCCATTAGCTGCGCAAATCCGCCTCAAGTGGCCTTTGTGTGAATACTCTAGGATGGGAGCAAACATACCATCTTCTGATTTGGCCCATTTCTTTGCAGAACAGCTCTCTGGTTACCACGGTCTTTCTTAAACCTGCCTGCAGAATTTTCCACCCAGTTGTCCTAGTTCCATCCTCTGGGTGGGGCACTGTGGGCCCTCGTGTGGCTCCCAGGCCTGGGGATAGCAATCCCCGCAGCCTTTGGGTTGGATGGAGAGCTGCCTGGTCTTCATTGGCACGAGCAGCCTTGGTTATTCTTCTTAGTGACACGAGGGGAGGGAGCTTGAAAAGCATTGCTCTGGGAGTCTGGCCTCGAGGGTGACCATCTCTCCCTTATATTAGAAGTGACACACACCTATGGTCCGTACTGCACATCTTAGTCGGTGAAGACCCCAACCGCTTTAGGTTTTGTTTCCACCAATGCTTTGTTTTTTGTGGACCCTGTTCTATACTTAAAAAGTTAGGTGGGGAAGTCAGTATAGGATTTTATATTTGTCTGTATTAAATAACATTTTGTTAGGTTTGGTATATGATTCCATCTTAACAGAATCTTTTGGGATCCTGATTTGATCAATCAGTGAATCCACAGTGCATTTCCACTTCAAGTTCCCCGCAATGCGTTGAGCTTGCCAGCTTTGCCCTCACACTTTAGGAACCAGTTCAGCACCTCGCAGCTCCCTTCCCCACGACAGGCTCTGTATCCAGACCCTCTGGCTCCTTTTGCGACGCTCAGCTGATAATTTCTTAAGCTTCCAGCTCCAGTTCTGCTTTCTAACTTGAATTTGAATTTTTTGAAAATCAATTCTTTCCTGCTTGCCACTTCTCTAGCCCCTTTCCTATATCCCACTGCTCCAGACTCTACACAGCTAAAGGGTGACCACGTGCACGTCCACACCAGTTCTGGCTGCCACTTTCTTGGAGGTCAGCCGTGGACATATGAGCCAGGACAAGGCCAAGTACCAAGCCCAAGACTTACCACGGAAGACCCTTCCTCAGACTGACTCGGTTATCCCGAGTGTGGACATTTACGAGCATACACAACTCTTCTAGCTGCATCTTTCATCTTGCTCACAGGAGATCCTGTTTGCAAATGATTTCACGAAGCCCTGATTCACGAAGTCTACAGTGCTGTCTAATCTACCCATCTACAAACCCCATCGAGCCAAAGGTTCAATGATGTTCACCGGATTTGGCTTGTTCTTAGTCAACTCATGTTTCCTTTTAGTGATTATGGCTTCATTCAGTACTAAAAAAACGACCTCTTAAAAATTCATCGAACATCTTTCCTGCTCACGCATCTGCACTTGCAAAATCCTTCAAATCCGGTAAGGAGGTGAAGGCCTTCTGGAGCTCTGCAGTACTAAGGGATGGCATTCTCCGAGGGCTGCGTGACAAAGGTCTGGTAGGAAGCTGGAAGACGCGATGCGGTTTAGCCACCCAGGAAGGTCGTGGAGATTATGTGCATTGTTTATGTGCCATTGCCTGGAACAGGAATGAAGTCAGCAGGCCACCATCAAACCAGACTCCCCCAGGTTGAACCAAAAAGGTTCATGGTGGCCACTGGGCATGGCATATTAGATTCTCCAGTTCAGCAGGACAAAGGTTAAATAAACAGAAGGTGGCAGGCACTTTAGAGATCGTTTAGACCTGTGCTTTTCAAACCTGACTATGCACATGCATCAGCGGGGAATCTGGATTAAATGCAGATCCTGACGCGGTCCAGGGTGGGGTCTGAGATCTGCTTTTTCTGACACGCTTCCAGGCCCGCGGGCCGCACCATGTGCAGTGAGGATTTAGGCTATTCTGTTCTTTTCTGAGATGTGGAAACTGAGCTCAAGAGGTGAAAGGATTTTCCTAAAGCAACATAAATATAATTAGAGCTGGCTCTTTAACTCCCATTTCCTGGGGCTCGGATCAGTGAATTTTTAATTGCCAAATGCTGGATCTGAAAAGGCAGAGGCTTCCTTTCGGCCTGTGGAGAGCCAAGAGTGGGCTCCAGCTACGCACAGGCTCGACATAGGCTCACACGCGTGCCCATGCACACATATGCGCACACGCAGTGTACGTGTCTTACTGTCCTTTCTCATCAGTTGTGATGCGTAGGAAACTCAAGGACTATGAATGTATCAAACTTATTCTCAATGCAGATCAATTCTGAATGTGTAAAGCTTTCCACAAAAATATTCTGAGACAACACAGGAGTCATTTCTGACCTCTTCAGCACAAATGCAACATTTCTGGGTTCTGCAAGGGCCTTGTTACAGATAAAACTGTGTTATATTTAGGTCTTCTGAGAGTTTTACTATTGAGAGCCTTGGGCCTGACTCGGTGAATTCTGTGCTCTGGCATTCATAGAGGACTCTGGAGTCCTGGAGGTTTTCCACCCACTTGTGGTATTGATTTTTGTGTTGCCGGCCACGACTACTTGTTTTCCCTGAACTCTGCAGGGGAACGAAGCCGCTGCCAAAGCCCAGGCGGGAGCAAGTGTGAGTGTGTTTGTGTGCGTGTGTTCACACATGCTAACTGAACAGTGCAGATCCCAGCTTTTTCCTCCTTGTTGAGAAGCAGGAAGCAGGGAGGGAGAAAAACGGTCTGGAGTGGAAAAAAGGGCCAGAAAAGGCCTGGAAGTGAAACCCTCGTCTCCACGAGAGGCTCTTTAAGGAGAGTAAGCTAAACTGATTCAGGAAAAACTGGGGCAACAGACTCCCATGTTGGGAGGCAATTTTGCGGCGCCGTGGAGCTCGTTGTTAGTTCCTAGCCCGCAGCCTTCCTGCCCAGGAGCTGGCCCTCTTGCTTGGCTCAAGGACTGGGTCTTCACCATGGTCCAGGTGTTCTGCCAACGAGCTTACCGAGTGGGAGGCCGCAAACATGTCTTGACTTGAAACATCACTCGCCCTCCGGCGCCCACGGCTCCTGAGCAGCAGCCTCGGAAGAGGCTGGTGTGTGTCTCCTGAGTGTTTCAGACACGTCCAGGCGCTCGCAGGCAGGTCTCTTCCAAAAACCTCACATCACCAAACTGCGCCTTCCCCTCTTCCCTTCTGGTGTCCCCTTGTCCACTCAGAGCCTCTGTCAGTTTTCTTTCTTTCTTTGTGGGAGGAAAGATCAAAAGAGGGCCAGAGGGAAGAAAGAGGAGTGGGGGAGGTGGGGAAAGGGAGGGGGAGGAGCAGAAGATGAGGGAGGAGCAGGGAGGCGGAAAGAGGGAAGACGCCGGCGGGGGGGAAGCAGAGTCCTCCCCACCCCCCACCCCCGCTTCCCCAGCTGCCATTGGTCACACTGGGTGCCGCGTTTGCCAGGATTCTCTGGCTGCAGGTGACAGAAAACCCAGCTGACGACCTGCTTCAAGATCAAAAAGGATATATTGGGGAAGCGGGTGTGGCTCAGTGGATAGAGCCCCCGTTTACCATATGGGAGGCCCGGGTTCGCGTCCCGAGGCCTCCTTGTGAGGGCACGCCGGCCTGAGCGGTGCGGTGGGCTGATGCAGCAACCTCACGGCAGGAAGCGGGTGTGGCGCAATGGATAGAGCACCCGTTTACCATATGGGAGGACCCGGGTTCGCTTCCCAGCGCCTCCTTGTGAGGGCAGACCGGCTCAAACACGGAGAAGACACGCAGCAAATGGACACAGCAGCACAAGCAGCAAGGGGGGGATAAATAAATAAAATAAATAAATCTTTAAAAAAAAATAAAAAGGATATATTGGCTGCTGTCACTGAACAGTCCAGGGATGCTACGAGCGGGATCTGTTTCTCGCGCGTCTTCTCTGTAGTTCTCTGGAAGCTGCCTCTTCCGTGCAGCCTTGGCAGCGAGCTGGTTTCTCTCACCAGCTTAACAAGACAGCCAACAGCAGCCTCCTGTGGGGGTGCCCACAGCTGTCAAGCAGAAGCCCCAAGCCTTACCCTGCCCGGACCGTGGACCAGCCCTGAGCCCCTCGCTGATTGCCTGTGCCCAGGTGCACCCCTCCTGAATCACCTCGGAAAGAAGGGTGGGATTACCCTGCTTGGCTCCCATCAGGGGGTCCTGCCCCTGGAGCTAGGGTGGAATCAGACCCCCCAAACCTCTTGGCTGCCCCGCAGTGCAGAAAGGGTAGAAAGTCCCCCCGGTTTTGAGGGTCTCCTCAGCTGCCTCAGGGAGGTTTAATCTCTGGCCGTCTATTGACGCACCAGATGGTCTAGATCTTCCACTCCCTTCCAGAGAGGTGTGAAAAATGTCAGCAAAGCTGCAGCCGGAATGTTGCCTCAAACCTCAAGACCGCTCTGCTTATTTATATTGTGGAAATCCTTGTCCTTGGCGGAATTGGAACATTTGGTCTCTCGATTAAAGTTCATTAATCTACCAGATAATCACAGCTACTTGGTAGTTACCTAGAACGGAAAGTCATTCTGGGGTGCTCTGTGGAAAGATACCAAAAAGCGTGAGGCGGTGGCTGCTAGGAAATTGCCCCGTCCTGAGTAGATAAGCCCTTTCCCACATAAATAGCACTGTGTCCTGGGTAAGACCTGAGGAGCAAAGCCGACTGGGCTTAGGCCGGACTCCACCCATGTCTGGCCAAGGGATCTTGGGGGAAAGCACTTAATCTTTCTGTCTCCATTTCCTCATCGGTAAATTAGGGATCCTTACAGTAACTTTCTGCTTGCTGCGTACTGTAGAGAGGCCTTTAGGCTAAATGATCACAATTTAAATCCCCTAGGAGAGCACCTGGCCCCTGGTAGGCACCCACTCTTACTGTCTTTGTTATTACCACAGAGAGAAGGCTCGGTTCCGAGCAGGGAGAATCACCCCACGACGGAGTAGGGGGAATCCTTTGGGGAATGGTGGTGAAGACGAGAGGGATGGGGAGAGGTGCAAAGAGGAGACGGGGAACGCACGTGTGTGCATGTGCGTGCGTGCTCACATTCGGTGGGGTAAGGAGAGAAAAGGGGCAGGCTGGTGGCTGCAGAGTGTGCAAGCCAAGGTTTGAGCAGTGTGTCCCGGAGTCTTGGGGGCCTGTCCTGATTAGGGTTCTTCAGAGGGCAGCGGGGAAAATGGCAGGACGGTCTGTTGAGGTCAGCTGGTGGAGGGCCTCAGATGCCAGAAAAGGAGGCTTGGCCGCCCTTCTCTGGGTGCCGGGGACTTCTGAGCGGCACAGTGTTCGGCTGGACTCTATTATTTTGAGAGCGGTAATCGGAATGCGGGGCCCAGGATGGGTTATAAGAGAGCAATAAAAGAGGTCATCCAACAGCACCTTCTCTCGCGGATGGGTCAGGGGCACGAGGCCACGGTCGCTACCTCCCCACGCCCTTTCCCCGCTGCTGCCACCTGATCACCAGCTGAGCCCAGCAGCTCGCCGCCTGCAGGATGCCTTGTAGCATCGTCCAGCACACATGGCAGGGAGGGGACCACCAAGAAGAGGCCCTGGGTCTGACACACGAAAAGAACGCAAGTTAGGGTCCTGCCACACTGCCTGGGTCGAGCTCTGGTGTGTTAGAGAGAAGAAGGCACGGGTCTGAGGCTCTGGAAGAAAACACGAGACACCAGTCCTGGCTCTGACTCATCCGGCGCCTGGACACGGCTGCAGCCTGGCTGCCGCTCGGTCAGCCTCGTCGGGGTTTGACATGCAGTCGGTTATGACGAGAGAAACAGGCTTGTGAAATGCTAGAGGTTAATGTGCGGGGAAGAGTGTGGGGATTTCGTAAGGGTTTGGCACGTTTTCTGAATGATTCTGGCTGTCTGCCCAGCTCTTGAGTTTCCTGTTCATAGTTCCCGAAATGTGTCACTGCTGAGGGATTAAAGCCATAACAGGCTCCGAAACAGGCATCGCCAGAAGCCCACTTTCTCCTTCGTTCAGCCTGCGCTCCCTCGACAAGAAGTGAGCTGTCTCTCTCGCGTGCCACGGAACCGGACTCAAAGCGCTTCTGGAAAAGGAAAAAGGAATTAGCAACTCATTCCAGGACGGTGGGAGCCTGTTTTTTTCCAATCTTCAAAATGCGCTTTTGTTTTTATTAACCTACTTCAACTTGGCGCTTGGGGGTAGAAATCCTGTGGGTTTTACTCTGAGAATTACCATCTCCTCTGAGGCCGGCCATTTCCAAATCCCACAACGATGCAGAACATAGATGGTAAGCTGGTCAACTGCGCTTTGGAGTTTTTCTTCCTGCAATTGTTCTCCTTTGTTTTTGTTTACTTATACGTAGATGAGGTACATAGGGGTGACAAATGGCACTTGATAAAATTGCTGATGTTATGCTGTTTACTGAAACAAGATTTTAAGGATGTTTTGGAGTTATGTGGCTTTACAGGCATGAATAACCTTAAGATGTGTATATCATCATATTAAGAGAAGAATTCACCAATATGACCACCTGTTATTATATATGTCTTTTCCTATGGAAGATTATCTATGAACTGTATGGGATATATATTTTATAACTATATACTTCCTATAAGCCATAAGTTGTTATGCAATTTTAGATTGTTAGGTTTGTTTAGATTGTTAGGATTGTTAGTATTATTTTACAATACTATTCATTTAACAAAACTATTGTTGATGTTAGAATTGATATTTATTTTATCACTTTCCATTAAGCTTCTACAGTTCAGAGGGACAACATCTGGCCCAAATTTTGATTGAAGGCATTGCATTATTATTAACAAACATTCATGGATTGCAGCTAATGTAATGCATTATATTAGCAAGACTTGGGCATGTTTTCTTCAATATGGGCTAAAATGTAATTTTAAAACCGTGAGCATGTTTTTTTTCCCAGAGGCTTTGCAAGTGCTACGCCTATAGCTCTAGGGAAGACCATCCACTCTCAGAGGGGATTGTAAACATCGCCCTGTACTTCATATTGGTGTATTGGGTCTTTTGACATCCTTGACTGCTGTGATTCCTTTCAGTAGTGTTGTTGTAGGAAAGAATAAGAAAATGGGACAGGATCTGGAACGTTAAAGAAAGGAAATATTAAAACAAGAAAAAGAACATGATAACATTTACCACTCAGTTCGATTTAGAAATCCTTATTGCCTTTAAGCAAAATGCTAGTTTCTGGGCACTGTGGCTGGATGCAGCGAGTGACCAGCTGCTTGGGTGAACATCCCAAGAGGTGACTGGAGAACAATGGGGGGGGGCAGTTGTCTAGGATTTGTATTCACTCCAAATGTCTTGATGGCTCAGGAAAAGAAGAAAACAATGTTACCAAGAAAGACCAGGAAACGCTCTGGCAAGAGATGGAATGTGATCTTCCTACAGAGTTTAAAAAGATTCTTATGGCCCTTCTCAATTCAACATACAGTTAATCTTTTTACCCACAAACCCTATTGGGCACAAGCCTGTGAGCTTTCTTAGGAGAGAAACTGGACAGACACGGCCAAGGAATGGCTAAGATTCACATCTGAAAATTGCCCTTTAAGAATTTACACCAACAGTACATGCTCATTGGAAAAAATAAAATGAAAAGGGAATATATATATATGTAAGTAAAAAAGAAGCAAACGAAATAGTCCCCAAACCCATCACTATGAGACAATAACTGCAAACATTTGGTGGGTATCTTTTTCTTGGGGATACATCTCAGTTTTGAAAAACACACCCATACTGTACATGTTGTCTTATCACCAACCTTTACCTCTCAACAATATATTGGGAGCATCTTGCAATGTTAATGAATTTCCTTTTACAACAGCTTTTTAGTCATGTTACACAATTTCTGTTGATAGGTATTTTATCATTTTCTTCTCTATTATTAACAATATTGAAACTAAGATCTTTGTAACTAAACATTTGCATCTGTTCATGATTATTCAGATAAATTCCCAGAGATGGAATTGCTGGGCCAAAGGGCATGAGCATTTTAAAATTTTTTATACCTGTTGCTATATTAATTTATATGCTTACAACACTGTATGAATGCCAGTTTTCCAATACTCTCGCCAACAACGGGTTTTATTGTTTTTTTAAAAAATCTTGATAACCTGACAATGGGCAAAGGAGATTTTTCTTGTTTTTATTTGCTTTAAGGAAGCCATTTATCAAAACTCTGGCTTTCTATTCTGCCCGTTGGGTTCATTTTCTTGTCTTTTTTTTTTTGTTGTTGTTACTCATTGCTCAGGCAATCTTCTCTTACAGTAACTTCTGCCAACCTAATTTCTGCCTCCTTTGGCCTCGTTTGCGATCTTAGTGATTCTTCTCGAGTGTGGGGAATCAGATGATTTTGCTGACTTTTTACTGAATGCACAATCTGGGTCAAACGGCAGTCTTTAATTTTGTCTCCTTTTCATTGATCAAATTTAGAGATAGGGCCTGACATATCAACCCCCCAAAATTGTACTGGGATATAATGAGGGCAAGACGGAGGAAAGTTTCGTGAACGGAAAAAAAGTAAAATTGCAAAATGGCACTATTGCTATTGTTACTAGCAAGTTTCTTTATATTGTCCCCTATGAAGTATATAGTTTCTGGGAAATTACAAGCTAAAATTTTGACAGTCTTCTCATTCTAGATTTGGAAAATGTGTGTGAATCTAAGATCGACAACGTATTTCTCGATTCTTAGATTCATCAGCAGCTTTTGGTGTGTTAAAACAGGACAAGGACACACTTTTGATGACAGAGCAGTTTCTGTCCTGTTGCTCATTTAATTCATTGAGTAGAGGACACTCACCATTCTTCTCATACTGTGCTGCCCTCGTCCTTGTGCTTTGCTCTCATCCTCCTTGCACTGGGAGCTCCTCAAGGGAGGGCTCGTTTCATGCAGTGGGGTTAGGCATACAGTGGAGGCTCAGTCAATGGTAGGGAAATAGAAACATTGCAACCCAATTGTGCAGAGAAAGGAATATCCCCTCAAGGTCACAGAACATTTAAGAACTCAACCAGGATGGAGTTGCTCTAGGGCAAGTTGATTCGTTTGTTTGTTTAGTTTGCTTTGGATCGGCTTCCACTTCTGTTGAGTAAATCTTTAGGTCTCTTAATGGCTGTTAAGCAAATGAACACAAGCCAAGGGTTGAAGCAGGAAAATGGAGACCACCGTCTGGTAAGCGCAAGCCTCGCTGACTCTCGGCGTGAGTGTGGACAGCTTTGCAGGTGGTACAGATCTTTCACTTTGGCTTCCCAGCTCCGTGCTGGGCTGCTAAAAATGGCCAAACTTGAGGTTAAACTATGGTTTGAATTTGGTACCAAATAAATGACAATGTGGCAATAATAATAATAGCTAATAATTCACTGAGTGTTTACTATGAGTGGGGCTCTAAGTGCATTAAATACGAGGTGGTTGTTATTATCTTATTTTTCAGATTAGGAAACTGAGGCATAGAGAAGTAACTTACATGATGTCCCAGCAGTAGCTAGTGCAGAGCTGGGATCCGTGGCGCAGGCAGGCTGACTCCAGGTCTGACTGTACTTGAGGAACAATGGACCACTGACCACGTTTTATGAGGCTCCCTTGTTTTTACATGTTTACCATTTATCCAGACCCTGCTAAGAAATACGCACCTGTGCTGGGCTCTTTACAGCCACCATCTCTAATCACGATTCCAGCCATGTGGCTAAACAAGCAGAAACTCTGGGAAGTTCAGGAAGGGGCCCGAAGGCACGCAGCTGCTCATGGCAGATCCATCCATCCACACCAAGCCCATTTCACCCCCGAGCCCATCTGCTCCCTGGGCCAGGACCCCCGGTGCTGATGTGCTTGGTTCTTCCATGTCCACAAGTGCCAAAAGTCCAGTTCTCCTGCAATGGGAGCTGCTGAGCCTCAGCTAAGTCGCTGCTTCATTTGGGTGGGGGGTGCCCAGGGTGCCCAGCCTCAGCACTTTCTGAATCCATGTGGCTCAGTCTGCGTTCACTAAACCTTGAAATGTTACCTGGAGCTTGGTTTTCAGGCTGGATCCGGTTAGTCACATCAGCCTAGGCAAGATGGATGCTTAAATTACGTGCGGAAACTTTCCTTGTTGTTCCTGTCCATTGAGCCCCGATTCTGCACTAAGGAAGTCCAAAGAATGTCTCCAAGGAGGCTGGCATGGAGCAGGGCAAATGCTGGCCTGGGAGTGGAGGCCCAGCTCCATTTTTTCCCGGGAAACGTATCTACCTGTTCTTTGCTTAGTTGTTCCCATGATAAAATGGGGATTGGCATGTATTTTTAAATGGCATTTTACTTACATTTCTATTAAACTTTTCAGTAAAATTGGGAATTTTTAAACTTTTAAAATGGATTGCAGATCATTATTTCTGAACAGATAACACAATTTCAAAAGGCTATTGAGTGAAGCCTCCCTCTCTTCCCTTCTCCAGCTACCTGGTTCCCTCTTCGTCACCAACAAGTAACTGGTGTTAATTGTTTCTTGTGCTTTCTTCCCTCTCTTTTACACTGATGGTGCACACTGTCTGGTACCTTGTTCCATATCTGTGCATGGCGAGCTGCAGTTTTTAAAAACCTCTTGACGGACATTTACGTTGTTTGCAAACTTTTGCTATTACACCCAGTGTTGCAATGAATCGGCCTTTCCTGTGTCACTTTGCAGAAGTGTAAGCAAGCGTGTTTGTCAGGTAAATTCCTAGAAGTGAAATTGCTGGGTCAAAGGGTATGTGCATTTGAGATTTTGACGTCTATTTCAAAATTGCCCACCCCCTGGGAAGGTTATTCCAATTAATGCCCCTCACCAGGAATGTTTTAGAGAATGTTTCCTCACATGCCTGTCAACACAATGTTAGCGAACTTGTTTCTGTTAAACTTTGGTGGGCATACGGATGAAAGATTACTCAGTGGATATTTAAAATTGTCTTATGTCATGACTGAGGTAGAGCATCTTTTCAATTGGTTGAAAGCAATGCGTGATCATAGTTTTCATTCATTCAGTGGTTGGTTGAGCCTTGCTGTGTGCAAAACAGCTGCACGAGTTGGCAGAAATGGCTACAGGGACAGTGCCTCACAACCGAGCTCTACCCCAGCCTCGTGATCGTGATCGGGGCTCCTCGAGAAGGAGTGATGTTTAACGTGAGGTCTGAGGTTTGAGGGGGAGCCAGGCAGGCAGAGAGGGCAGAGGGACAGCAGAATAGAAGCCCTGTTTCAGGAGCAGAAAGGTCTACACCTGGCGGTGAAGTGCGTGGGAGAGTGTCCAGGTGCACTTGGAGATGGAGGCAGGGGACAGAATGCGGGGGGCCTTTGGGGCCGTGGTGTGGAGCTTGGATTTTATTCTGAGTGTCAGGTAGGCTTCAGTCCCCGGCCGGGGAGAGCGTGCCAGAGCCTGTGAGTTCTTCCCCTGCAGACTGTAATTTCTCACCTGTTTGATACGTCGGAGTGCAGGGTCTGTGCAAGAGCACCTGGCCGTCTCTGTTGCATTTGCCGCAGGAGCTGGTGGCGGGGGTGACACTCAGTACAGGGCTGGCACCAGGACCCACATGCTCTTGCCTAGCCCTGGATCCCTCAGTGGTGACAAGTGACAAACGCTTGGCCTAAACACGGTCGTGGAGCCATTTTACAAAAACACATTCTACCTCTCTCAGAAATAAAGCTCAGTTTACAAAGAGCTTTCACGGTCATCATCTCATGCATTGCCAGATTAATGGATAATTTTGACAGATTTTGAGTGCCCAGGTCATCCCAAGGCCTGTGCTAGGTGCTGGACGCTGAGATGTGATGGAAGCAGAAGTGCAAAGATGAGTAAAACGTGGAAAGCATGCAGGCAGGTAGGTGAGGCAGAATCAGATGTCAACAATAAAACAGAAGGCGGGGTCCAGCCACCTCTGGGTTTCAGGGCCTCGGGGTACAAGTCGTGCTGGGGAGGCCCAGGAGAAGCTGTGACGGGGGCTTCTCTCACAGCCTTTTCTACACATGCAGGTAACTGGAGAGTCACGGGCTTTCCCCCAGACCACTGAGCCGGCAAGAGGTGGAGCCAGAGCTGTCCCTCCTTGCACTCTGAGGCCGCGGCTCTCTGCGCTCTGGAATAGCGTGACTGCCCTAAGTCTTGTTATCTGGGGACGGCATTGAGAAGACATCTCTTTCTACGACGTGACGTCTTCCTCTCTGGCCCCTCTGGTCCACTACGGCCGGGCCGCTCTGCTTGTGAGCATGTGCCGTTGTGGGACCAGGCAGAAGGCATGTGGGTGCGGACGGGACCACAACCTTAGGTTTCCCGTGGGATGCTCTAAGCCTAGAGGCGCTTCCGTCTTGTGAAGGGACGCAGGGGACAAAGTATGTTGGTGGGGCACCCAGATCCATCTCTACAGCAAAACTGGCATCCATGGTAATTTGTGGCCAGAGCAGTGTGGGGGTTAATGTGTGGCTGTGGCACGGGAGGGTGTCTGGGATGAAGGCCTCAAGAAAACGGATACGGCGTCCACCAGATCCCGTAGGTAACAATTGTTAATCGTCCCAGCAGTTAATGGGAAGACCGCGGGGTCTTTTAAGACTTCAGTTTGCTGAGCTGCCTCTCCTGGTCCAGGGAAAGGAGGGTCGGTTTGCTCCTGAGAAAGAAGAAACTCTACCAGTGAATTCCAGGTGTTCAGCCTAGACAGAGCTGCCCAGTCGAATGCAATGTGGGCAGAAGTGCTAAAGGATAATTCGAAGTGAGAGGCAGCAAAAGTAATATTTATGAAAGAAAAGTCCGGAAACATATTTATAAAACTTGAAATGTGTCTGTGCTGACCATAATTGAAATATGTGATTTTAGCTTTTGATTTACCTCTATTTGTGTTTATTCAGTCCATGGCAATCTTATGACCAGCTTTAAGAACTAAAATTTCAGGAAGGGTTTTATATGTCAGGCATTCCCTGAATGAATGAGAGAATGAATGATGATGTTGCTATAGGATCAGGCAACTGCACTTACTTGTCTTTTGTGAAACTGTCTTCTTTTTTTCATTTCATTTAGTTTTTCAATTATTTTAAGTGAACATGCTTATTAGTTATCCTCTGTTATTCTTTTTTTTTCTATAAATATGCCAGACATCTCAATGAGTCCCTTTTTAGCTGGGGACTGTCGCTGTCCAGTCATTTACGACAATGACATGTTTGAACACGGCCACAAAACCCACACATTCCAAAGCCATGATTATCTGCCCCCAACCAAAGCCTGATGTGGCTTCCCTTGACTGGAACTCTTGGGGCCACTCTTCTTAGACGTTTTATTTGCCGGCCCCTCACTCTCTCTGGCTCTGCGCTGACCAGCAGCCGTCCCCTCCTGGACGTGACCAGGGTGCCTGGCTTCCCCTGAAGCACCCACGTCGCCTGGAAGTTCTGGAATGAACCATGACCCATCTCCTCCCTGCGACGCTGAGTGCTTCTCAGACATGAACTCCATCCCTCACGGTGACCTTGACAAGCAGGTTTTATTATTTTCAATTTGTCCTGAAGGAAACAGAGGCTCAGAGACATTAGGTAAATTTCTCAATGTCTCAGCAAATGAATAAGAGAGTCAGGATTTAAACATGGGTCTGTTGGACTCTCAAACCTCTCTACATTTCTATTACGCTGGCATGAGAAGGAGACTTGAAGGAAAGAAATATTACTTTATGGAATATTTCTTTTTCACATGTACTTGAAATAGTTCGTATTTGTATGGGCATTTGTATTTGAAGCGTTTCAGTTTGTTCACACAAAGCTTCTCCTCATTTAGGTTCCTTCCCACCACCTCTAACAGGAATTTGTGATTCACATTGGCACAATGTATCTATAAGCTAGGTTTTGGGGAAAAAAGGTATTATGTGAGAGGGTTATTTTTTTTAACCTCTTAAATAGTCAATAAAAAACATTTATGCCAAAAAGCAATACAAATGAAATATATATCATAATCACAAATTCAAGTGTAATAAGGATTCAAGAGATGTTTCTCTGGAATGGTTAAGCAGGCTTGCCTGAAGTAGGTGAGGGAGACCTGGTTTCATAAATAGTATTATCTGTCTGTTAAAGAATAATAGATAAAACTATGCAAAGATTCACAGAATTTTTTTTCTGGAAGGAAAATATGTGATTATACTTAGTGGTGGCAGAATGTGTGCTGATAATTAATAGATTAAAAAAATCTCATGTGAACTTGCCATTACTACCTTTTTTGAATAAATTTCCTTCAGGGTTTAAACATTTCTCTAAACATTTCAACGCAGTGGGTTACAGAGATGAGTCATGGGGGAGAAAGGGAGGTTACGTTTCTGCTAATGTAATAATGTGGGAAATTACACCCCACATCACTCGCCACGCGTGAAATTTTATCGTCAACCTCAATTTCTGAGATTTATTTAACTGCAAAATCAGAGCTGTAAACTTTTATTTTCCCAGTTGGAACTGGTGACACAGTGTACAGAACCTAGGTTCAGAGAAAAGTGAAAAAGTGCTTGGGGAGTGGAACTGGCACTTCCTTTACTAAGTGCCCTGCCTCCACAAACACACACTCTTCAGCAGCCTAAACCATTCGTCCAGACGGCAAATTACTGTTCGAGAAAAGCCTGCCCCTTTAACTCGCTTCTTTCTCCTGGCCTCAGTCTGCTGGGTCGTAGGAGAAAGTGAATCCACTCAGTTCATGCAAACAGGACACCGTTCTGCTGCGTAGGCTCCCTCGCTGTGTTCGAGGCCAGTGCTGGTCAGCCCTGGCTGCTCACTGGAATCGCCTGGGCGCCTACCCCAGAGGCTCCCTCCCCTGCGGCTGATCTGGGTCGCAGGCTGGGCAGAGGGATTTTTGGAAAACTTCGCAGATGTTTACGCTGGGCAGCCAGAGCTGAGAGCCACTGACCCGAGAAGAAGACAGCTATGAATTCAGTTAATGACCCAACTAAACAAGCAGTAGTTACAACAGGGCTGCCCAGTGATTGCCAAATGCCGCTTGCTGGGGGCGTTCGGGTCCATTTCCCATAAACCTTGCCACTGGGAGTTAGCAAAGGCTCTCTGCCTTGTGAACGTGGTTGCTTTACCTTGCTCAGGCGCTGGGATCTAAGTAGCACTCTCAGTCATTTGGCAAATATTTAAACATCTGCTGTTGGAGAGGAAGACATTTCAGTCCGTCAGAGCCTACCTTTAAGCATCTTACTGAGTCGTGGGGGAGAAGTGCGCAGACACCAAAAAGAGGGGTTTCCAAGGGCCGTCAGAGGCGGGAAGACGATGAACTGGGAGCCGAGGCTTTCCTGTGTCCCCTGGTTGGAGGGCTGGGGAAGGCTGGAAACACCCCCTGGAAGAAGTGGCGCCTATTGAGGAGGAGGGGGAGCTGGAGGAGAAAGAGGGATTGCATTCCGAGTGGAAGCCACCCACAAGGAAGGAGATTTGGGAAATTCTCAAGGAGACTGGTCAGTAAACTTGACCTAAGCATAGTGGCATCGAGGGCAAGGGGGGGAGTCGTTTAAAAATGTAGCTTAAAGGGAGACCAAGGAGGGTCGGCAAAGTTAGCTGGGGTGGTCTGGGCTTTAGTTAGGGGGCCTTCGGGCCCTACCCGGCAGGTTCTGGCTCCCAAGTCTGAAGCAAAGGGCAAGTAGGCGCCTGCCCAGTACTATTTACCCAGCTAATCTGGATGGTGAAAAAGATAAGTGTTGTTTTGTTGTTTTTTTTAGCTCTCTGCTTTGACAAGATTGAAGAGAAGCCCATGTTTATTACAGAGTAACATTAGGATAGCTCAGACTTTCCCTAAGGCGTTGCTGCCTTACGCATAGTTCTCCTTTCTTCTAACTTCTAACACTTTCTCTGCACCCCTGATCTCCCCCTATAAGGAGGAGGAAGTTTGAGATCTTTTTTCCCCTCCATTTAATCTTGGTATCGTAAGTAAAAACCGTGAAAACCCCAAGGTAGAAAGATTTGTTCTGACTGTCAAGAGGTCATATGGCTAGTTACCTAACATTTTTTTGGCCACAATGACCCTTCAGTAAATATGCTAACTGATTTTTTTTCTTTTCCTAATATGAAAATAACATTTAGGATCAGCCAGATTTTGGCATCAACATAAAGGGCCAAGATGCTTCATCATTCGATGTTTGTGGACTAAATGTATTATATTTTAATGCTTTTCAATGTCTTTGGAAAGGTTTGGTTCCGAGAAAGACCATGAGTGTTGCTGATGAGTCAGTCTGGAAAGGGAGTGGAGAGATCACTTTGTCCAAGCCTTAAATGAAACGATTAAAAAGTATTTGCTGAGCGTCCTGTACGGTTAGACATGTTGGAGGATCCAGAATACAGGACGGGTGGCCATTGTCTTAAAGTCCCGTTTCCTCTTATTGGAGGAAAGGGTGGGATTAAGTCAGCAGGCTTTCCAGACGTGGTCCTAGTGTTTTCTTTATGACAGGCTAACATTTCTCTAGGTAAAGTTTGCATAGCTACCGTTTCTCAGTTCTGCTTCTTACTGGTCTCATGTTAATTCCTAGTTCCATTGGGACATCATGTTTGACCCAGTTTGAAAGAATCTAATGAGAAATGGGGAAGAAAAAAATCATGTGTAAAAGATAATGCTTATTTATATATGAATCTTATATACATGACAAAGGAAGGAAATAAAAGATGAAAAGGTCTTGGTTTTAAATATTGTGCACTGTTGTCCCCAGATCTGCTTTTTTTGCATCAAACCACATGTCCAACTTGGGATTGGGAAGACCTCTTTAAACTGCTTATGGCATACCTAAAATCATAGCACCTTCACTGTCTGTATTTGGGTAGATCAAATAATAACACCACAAAGCACCTACCATGTACCAACAACCACAATAAGCACTTTCTCTTTTCACCATCCTGCCAAGGTGGGAATTAATTATCCCCACTTAACAGACGTGGCAGCTGAAGCCAATTAAGCACAACTGCAAAGAAGGAGCCTGGCGGCCTCCTCCGTCCTCTATCCGTGATTTAGCCCTGCTTGCCGCGTCCGCAAGCGCCCACGTTCGTCTCTTGGCTCTCCTTTAACATTACAAACGGAAGTAGCTGCATTATTACTCTTTAGTTATCTCCAACTTCTCTTATCACTAGACAGCCACCAGCATTTCTCTTCAGTTACTCTGTCCCCAAAAAGCCGTCTCTGAATCGTCAGCCTCACTTTCCTCGGGTGGGAAAGTCCTCCTGCGTGTCCCCTGCTTGTTGAACTAGTTGACGCCCACCTTGTTCAAGAGGTCTTAGGGAGCTGCTGCTGGTTTGAATGTGTGCCCGGCCCCGCTGGGGGAAGCGTAATATGGATTTCCCAGAAACTACATGGGGGGGAGTGGGGGCAGGGGGTGGGGACCCTGCTGGGCAGAAAGCACTCCCTCTGTCCAGAGTTCCTCTGCATGAGTTTCAAGAGTTACCCCTCTTTAGTAAGACCTTGGAGAAGTACCAGAGCTGCTACCTCCTGGGAGTTTTCCATCACAATCGGTCCTCTGGCTTAGTAAGGCATGCGCTTATAAAGTAACAAGAAAATAAATGTATATATTTTAATTGTGGAAAATAAGCATACATCTCTGCAAGGAGCAAAGAAAACATTTACTGGAGGGTAATGGTAAAAGCCTCACTTCGTGCTGAGTTAGGTGGTAGCTTCTTTGAATAATTCAAACATATCGTTAAAACATAAGCTCCTTACAGCACTTCAGAAAGATTCCTTTGTTCACAGGGGGTTTCCCATTCTCAAAACACTTTGTACTCCCGTGTGAAGTTGGGATGTTTACTATGGAAACTAAATCACACTTTATTTGGTCTGCTGAAAATTAGAAAATAAATTTTACGTGGCCAGTAGATTATCGTTTTAAACGTCACCATAGCAGATTAACTTCTGGAACTGAGATCACTCCAATGCCACAATTTCAAAACACAATTATGGCATTCATTCAAAGTCCAGGTACTGAGAAAGACAGAGATGACTCACCTAGGCTTCTCACCTCGCAGTGACATGCTTGGCAGCGTCTTACAGGGACTGTGTGACAGGCACACGTCGCTGGCTCTTGGCTGTGCAGGAGACTTAGTTACGACCTTTCTAATGGTCATTCACCCCCTCACAGGACTCTGGATTGGGCCCGCTGGGACCTCAGGTGAAGAAATGGTGTTATCCTGAAATGGCTCAGGCGAAAGCCTCCCCGCTGAGGCAGCACAGCGTTCATTCACCACCTCAGTATAATTACCTTCAACCTCTTTTTGGCTAAGCCATCCTACATCTCTGTCAGGTGGATTTTAAAGTTAAAAGACTTCAGCACAGACAGTTCAACGTGGATATGTGCTGTATGTGTGTGGTGTGTGTTATATGTGTGTGTTGTGTGTGGTTTTAACCCACAACCTAGGTAAATCAGTAGCAGTAATCCAGAGTGCACGCTCCGGGGCGACTGGTGGCATTTAACCCCAAGGGTGACATACTGGAACAGCTTCTCCATGGGCTTCAGCCTTCTCTCTCCCATCAACACCAGAGGCTTTTCAACTCGCCTAAGGCGTATTAGAAATGGTTTCTCATTGGTGAAATTATTTGTGCTCAGGATATAACTTCACAGATGCCTGCTTTTTTTTTTTTTTTTTTCTCTTTTGTTCACTGAGTCCAAGCTCCCAGAATAGTGCCTGAAAAAAAGTTGTTCAATAAATATTGTTTGATGAGCTGATGAGTCAGTAAGTGGAGCTCAGCAGGAAGTTCTGTAGAGACAGTTCTCACCTTTGAAAGTCAGGGCGTGAGAATCCAGGGAGCTCTGTTTCTCTGCAGCCCATAGAGGGGGTCTTCTGGGAAACCCGCTTCCAGCATAGCCCTGGGCCTCGCTGACTCGGGGGAGGATTCTGGCTGTCTGATGCCCACTACAAAGCTCACATAATTCAGCCTTCAGAACATCCAAGTCATGTGCATCATCGCTTTTGGCATCAAGTCCAAACTGCTCCCTGTGGCCTAGAGCCCTCGGTGGACTTTGTTCCTTTTTTTATCTCCAGCTTCACTCTTCCTCTTTCTAATCCCGTGCCCCAGCCCTCCCCAACTGCTTGCAGCTCCCCCCAAGTCGCCTCGGCAGGGGCATGTGCTCCTTCCCTGGCACTGAGAGCAAAAGGCGTTTGCTGTGCAGCGTGCTCTCCCGCCTTCCTCTCTGGACGGGGCGAGCATATTCGCGGGACTATCTCTGAATTGAGCCTCGGATCCGCAGCACGTTTACTAGGCACTCCGTAAATACTTGCTAAATGAGAGAACAGAGTTGTTCCTGTCCCCGCGAAGCTCTTTGTGTAAACAGCCTGGATTGTCAGTTTCTTGAGGGCCAGGCCTCTTTTGCGTTCGTTTCCTTTCCTTCCGTGGTATACAGAGGCCAAGTGACATAAACTAAGCGTACGGGCTTGGATGCGAAAGCTACACATGTATTGCATTTTCTGTAGCTTAATGCGATTTTGCTCTCAAGCTCAGTCTTCCTGAAGCAGACACTTATTTTATTCCACTTTCTCCTTCTCACATACTATATAATTCCCTTATTTGTTACGTTTAGTGTTTCCTTGTCTGACGACTCCCCCTAGAATATAAGCTCCATGTGTGGGGATTTGGTCTGATTGGTTCACAACAATATCTCAAGCACCTAGAACACTGCCTGATAAGTGGCATGTGCTCAGTAAGCATTTGTGAATGAATGAATGAAAGAATAAGTGAGTTGTGGCATGTTTGCTCTAAGTCAGGGCTTTTAGCCAAATGTGGGTATTATTACCACTGTCACCGCTTACCTGAAATCTTAGAAGCTCTTGGCAAATAGCTGTTCAGGGTTTCTGCCCCTTGTATTTCTCTACCCCCCAAGGCTAGCAATCTGCAGGACTGCCTCTGGGGTGGCACTGTGTGGGGAGGCCCACGCCAAGCCGGCGTCTGGTGAGATGGCTCACCCTGCTTTGGTCACTGGAGATGGCCCCTGCCGTGTGTCCTCGCTGCATCCTGTCCACTGTATGTCTGTTGTGCTGTGACGTGTCTCGCCTGGAGCTTGGGCACCAAAAACCACCCTCGTGCAGATACCTGGGCTTGGCCAGCACATCCTCTCCAGGCCTCTTCTGGTCCACTGGTCCTCTTGGCTCAGCAGGAACTCCTGGCAGTGTCCCCCTGCTCTGCTGGAGGCAGCTCCCTTGGCCGCTGTGACCCCCCAGCCCTTGTGCCCTGCTGGACGCCAGGTCTCTCTGGGCACCACCTTCCCAGAGAGAGTGCCACCTCCCCAGGCCACACCAGCCTGAAGTCCTAGGTTTTGTTAACCCTGTTGGGATTTCTACTCCCTGCTTCCAGATTTGACCTTAAAAGCTCAGCTCCTGCTTGCTCTTCTCTTTCTGGGGCCTCTTCCCATCACCCTCAGGAAGAGTCTTCCCGCCCTGGGCTGCGGGAAGTTCTCCTCTATCACATTCCAGCTCCGATTGGAAACACTCTAGGGTACCAGCCTTCCTTCCTTGAGTCTTGAGATGTAAAACCCAGTTTGGAAGTTCTGAAAAATCCCTTTTCTCAACAAAGCTTAGCACACCTCCCACCCCCACACTTAAAATCCCTGAAATTAGGATGGGATGCATCTTGAAATAGACGTTGGCCATAGTTATTTGGAAGGCTTTTTTCTTTCTTATGGTACCCATTATAATTAATGGTATTTTAACTAGGCTCTTTTCTTGCCGTGGACCTAAAGCTAAGCAATTCCTTCTTTGTTCTGGCCTCCACCTTCTTCTTCTTGAGGTAATGAATGCCTTTCCTTCAAAAAGGTGACACCACAGGGCAACCATAAAAAATTAATGACTTACCACAAAAGAATAAACATATGTTTCACATATTCAAAAAATATAATTCCCAGTACATAAGATCACTCTTTGAATGAACACAAGTGGGACTGGAATGCATTCTCACTCTAAGGAAATTGATTGGCTTCCACTCTATACCCTGAAAAACAGCTAAAAGATGTGTCCATCTCTAAGAGTCCTGACCTGCCATGGAGCAAGAGATAAGGACTCCCAGAGGCAAATGGTGGCCCTGCCCCCCAGGGCTGACCAGCGGCTACACCTGTGTGGTCTTGGTGTCCTGGGTGGGGTGGCGGATGGAAGCCCCCAAGGCTGATGCCATGAAACAAGGGAATCAACCTCCTGGGTTGATTCTTTGGTCACTATTAAAACTTGTGATTCTAGCTCGGTTTCCTAGTGTATCTTGCCTGGAGGAAGAAAACATGCTGGTCAGTAAATAGTTTTTCTATTTTAAGCTAACGGTTAGTTAGAAATACATTTTGGGCTTATTCATCTGTCTCATGAGAACATGATGAGTGTGAGATACTGAAAAGACCAAATTTCTGAGTCTGTGTAGCTGAAAGTCAGGCCTGAGAGACAAATGAATCCACAGGTTAAGGGTCATCTTAGAGGATATTTTGAGATTAGCCAGATATCCTTTCTAGGAACACTTTAACCTCGACCACTGCCTTTCTTTTAAAACTTCTATACTTTGGTCAGTTTTCTGCACCCATGGTTCTCATTCTTACCCTTTCTCACCCTCACCCCCCTTACACACACACACACACGTGTGGACACACACAATAATGAGTGAGTGGACCTGAAACAGAAGTGTCAAACTTTGCAATAACAACGGAATCTAAGATAAAAGTCTGCTTATAGGAGAGAGGGGCACTCATTTAGGAGCTAGTGATTGTAAGCAACAGGAGCTGGTGATTGCAAGTAGCAGGAACAGGTATGGGCTAGCTTTGCTCAAGCAAAAGGAAAGAAATTATAATAAGCACTTAGGTGCTGCTTTTGAAACCCAAGGGCAGGGACACATCCAGGCTTCAGGAAGGGCTGGAACTAGCCTGAATGTTGTCTTTCAGGTATCTGTCTTCATTTCTTGTCTCTACTCCTTGCTTTTCTCTTTCAATGAAAACTGGCTTTCTTTGCATCTCTGGTTTATTTGGAGGAAAACATAGCCATCTTGCATGTAGTTCAAAGCTGAACGAAGGAGTGGGTATATTTCAGTGGTTGAAGCCTGCTTCCCACATTTGAGGTCCCAGTTCAATCTCTGGTACCTTCTAAAAAAAAAAAGCTTAACAATATCTTCTTTGTTCTAGACTCCATGTATCTACATATATGCTCTGTGTATTTTAATTTTGATGCAGAATTCGAAATGTGAACATCTAGCAAATGTGGGTCTAGCCAAGGGTGTCTTCCGGGCCCACAACCATAGCTTGGAGGTGGTGGTCAGGGAAATTGTTTCACTTTCCTGAGGAGACACCAGCTGAGTAGACTGAGGAGACACAGACTCAAAGACATCTATATAAATAGAGACCAATTCAACTCAGCCTTAAGCTAAATATCCAAGTACATTCAGTTTATTTCCTTAAGGTGAGATGCATTCCAATCAAATGTGTGTTGATTCAAAGGATGATATAATATGGTGTCAAAGTGTCATCGATCACAGACATTTAACTACATGTGTATCAACGTCATGCTACCTATAGAGGTCTTCTACGCTTTTTGGTTACCAAGCGTTAATCTGAGGAGCAGCTGGTAGCTCTTTAAACACACAGATTCCCAGGCCCAATCTGTAGAGATTCTGCTCAGGGAGGTCCCAGGTCGGGCTTTAGAATGCCCAGGGGACCCTGATGTGCAGCCAGGTTGGGGGCCTACTGATCCAAGCCATCTCTCTATCTGATTGACAAGGTCCTCCTGCCATGTCTTGGGTCAGTGGTTTGAAAGAGGCATGTGTCAGTGAATAGTATCAACAGTGTCAGTTCCGTCCCAGCCCTTTAAATGCAGATGCCCACTTGTGTATCCTGCTCCAGTAAGCCCAGAAGGCAGGCCAGGATCTGGAACAACTAAGCACCTGCCCCAGATTCCTCAGATTTTGATATCTGCCTCTGGGAATGGCAGCCCTGGAGATGGCTGACCGATGATTTGGACTTCGGCTTTCTTCGTTCTCTGCTCTGTTCTCTCCCATGTCCGGGCCTTCCATTTTGGCACGAGCGAGAAACACTTGCTGCAGCTCTCAAAATTTCAAAGTCCATTGGCCAATTCAGTTCCTCACCTACTCTCAGAAAGATCCAGAACAGAAAAGTGGTCCTAAAATTAATATTCATGGATAGTGCATGGTGAGAAGAAACAAAAATGGTTCATGGAACTATACAACTAGTTGCAGAAAAGAGTTGGGGGTAGAGAAGACAAAACATTGTTAAATGGAAGATGAAAAAACCCTGAAATCAAGTAGAAGGACTTTCACTGGGCAGGGGTAAGTGATTCATACATTCATTCAATAGATACTTAAAATGCACCTACTGCGTGCCAGTCTTTATTCTAGACAATGGTGAGACAATAGCGAACAAACAGACCAATGCCCTGCCTGCATGGAGCTTACATTCCCACGGGAACAGACAGTTAATGAACAAGATCAGAAAGGAATATGTATGGTAAGTTAATGGAGATATATGCTATGAAGTGCTAATAGGGACTTTTGAGGAGCTGGGGGTGGGGTGTGTGTGCATGTGTGCACGTATGCGTGTCGATGCCTGACGACTTGGGACACGTATTGGGCATCGAGAGACGGTAATTTCTTCAGCCATAGTGATCTGGACTTTGTATAGAAAGAATGGGAAAGAAATATTGCAGCTGTCAAGACAGGAAATGATTCAAGATTGAATAAAACTTTTTAACAATGAAAAAATGGAGAGAAACAGAACCACTTAGGGATAGCAATCATTAAATTTCTGAGTTTACGTAAGGAGTGTTGCGAAACTTCTCATTGCAAGCTGACCTTTTGTTTCCTTTAGCTCCTCAATTATCTTTGAGGACTATTTAGATTTCAGTTCCCCATAGTTCTTCACGATATTGACCAAGGTCACTGTGCCATCACACAGAGATCAAGTTATTTATACATTTTCACAGGTAGTTACTTTGCATTTGAGTGTTTGTGCAGAAACGCCCCATTTTTTCAAATGTGGTTTTGGTTAATGTTTTTGGAATGAGGAATTTATCAGCTGTTGTGGCTGGTATTTACTCTTTTAGCCAGAAATGCTTCCCTCTCCTTTACCAGAAAACTCCCTATTCCAAAAGGGCTTCACACGAGAAGCGTATGCCTAATGAAACTCTGGTAAAATTTGTTTACTTGCATAACATTTTTCATTTTAAAATACATTCGGGTGCATCCATTATCTGTAATTTTCTCACTAAGTCTCTGGTGTAACTGGGCAGGTATTGCCTGAGTAAGTTATCCAAATGTAACAGAACTAAATATATGGCACATAATAACTTCTTCTATTGACTATGTGTGGGACAATGTTTAAATGCTTTTTACATATTAACTCATTCAGACTTCACAATAATCCAATAAGTGGGGACTACTGATAACATTATTTCATAGTAGAGAAACTGAGACACAGGTGAGTGACAGCGTTATTCAACTTGTAGACAGTATAGCTGGGATTTAATCGGTGGCAGTTGGGTTATGCTTGTGATCACGATGCTATACTCCCTATAGTTCCAGAAAGCAGACTTCTCAGATCCGACATAGTTTAGGACGTTTTTCATTTTACAAACATTTGCTCCACAACTGTGATAAATGGTGAAAAGGCAAAAGGCATCAGCATCAGGGTAAATGAAAAAGATGATCAGCTTTGGAGAGTGGGTTGAATTCTAGTCCAGTTATTTCACTCGCTGGCAAGCTGGGCAAGCCCCGGAGCCTCTCTTCTGTAGAGCAAGGATAGTTACACCACTCCCAGTGGCGGGAGCATTAAATGTGGCATCCTGTGTGAAGTGTCTTCCTCATTGTGGGTAATGGCAGGTGCTTGGCACTTATTAATCTCCCTCCCACATAGATGATCAGTTATTGGGTGTAGCTCAGATGGATAATTAAGAGCTAAGAGGTGAAGTAAATTGGAAATGGCATTGGAGACCTTGCATACCCTTGGGAATCCAGGGTGGGACTTGTGCTACCTAAAAGAGCCATTAAATCTCAATGTCGAGTTAGGACACAGTTTCCTTGTTAATTAGGGTTATAGGGGCTCTACTCTCCAAAATAGCATCTCCAGGTCTGGGTACGAGGTGAAGCAGTTGGTGTTGGAGGTAGATCTCCCTTCTGACCCCTGAGACAATATCTGGGTCCTGAGCTTTGTCCTCCCTTGTCCTTGCCACTCGGAAGATACAATAACTCTAGGGTGGGCTATGAAGTGCTGCAAAAGCTTTATGTAGAACAGAAGTTCTCAAACTTTTAGTTTAAGGATTCTTTCACAGTCTTTAAAAGTATTGAGGGGAGAGCAGATGTGGCTCAAGCAGTTGGGCGCCCATTTCCCCAATGGGAGGTTCTGGGTTTGGTTCCCGGTGCCTCCTAAAGAAGATGAGCAGATGCAACCAGCAGATGCAACCAGCAGGGAGTGGATGTGGCTTGAGTGGTTGGGCACCCACCTCCCACATGAGGGGTCCTAGGTTCTGTTCCTGGTGCCTCCTAAGACGACCAGCAGATAGCGAGTGGAAGCAACAAGCAGACAGACGAGGGAGCCATCTGGGGGTGATGGTGGTAATTCTCTAAAAAATACAAAAATAACGAGAACCTTAAAGAGCTTTTGTCTATGTGGGTTATCTCTATTGATATTTACCATATCAGAAATTAAAACTGAAAAATTGGAAAAATAGATTTTTATTCATCATTTAAAATATCAACAATAAACTCATTACCTCCTGTTAAGTAATGTCTTTTAAAAAACAATTATATTTTTAAAACCAAAAAAGTTAGAAAAGTGCCATTGTTTTATACTGTTTATATTGTTCTGCAAATTTCTAATTTTTGGCTCAATAGGAGCCAGCTGAATTCTCTTATCTGCTTGTGCATTCAATCTTTGAGATATCACACATCTTGTAGCCTCTGGAAAGCTGCACTGTACACTCAGAAGACTGAATGTAAAAAGGCACAGAACACTCTGGTTTTTGTATTATTATTATTATTATAAAAGTAGTTTTGACTTTGTGGACTCCCTGAAAGAATCTTAAGGAACCAACGATGCTGAATATCTTTAACAATTTTTTTTCTTGAACATTCTCTGAATTCATTCCCAATTTCACCTTATCACATCTCTGTTCAACCAATCACAATTGCTAATAATTCTCTTCAGAATTCTTGGGTTTGGCAAACTGGAGATAGTGGATTGGGTTTTTTCTCCTCCCTCCCTCCGTTCCTCCTTCTTTCCTTTCCATTTTCCTTCTCTGCTTGCTGTACTTCCCTTTCCACTCTCAGCGGCATAACCTTGATAGCTTTTCTGTCCATAACTGGTGCCTCAAAACTGGTTTCTCTGCCTCCAGAACCTCACAGCTGCCAGGCTGTCCTCAAGCTAACATCATCCACAATTTACTACCTTCCTTGAAAGGCTTGGCCTTGGTTTCATTTGTTAATTCTGGGTGGTGGGTGCATGGCTGTTTCATGCTCAGATTTCAAAAACTTTTCCAACCAAAATTAAAAACAAAAAAATGTTTTGAGATGTGTGAAGATTTTCAGGCGTCTCATTCACGAACTTCAGAGACTACGTTCGCAGACCTCTGTCAGCCAAGACCGAGTAACAGGGCTTGGATTTACCTTCTCACCAGAAATGACCAACACGCTGGACAAAACATGAGGCAAGGCTGTTCGAGAGTCTGGACCTCAGGCAGTGAACGGCGGAGAGCCCTAGGGCTTCCCAGCCATGGCCCCGGGAAGGGGAACCCACGTGTATCTCAGAGCTGAGAGCCCGGAAAGACAGGCGGCCACAGTTCACAGGACGGGAGAGAGCTGCAGGGAGAGAACCGAGGGCTCCGCAGAGGGCCCCGCAAGAGGAGTGATTGGTGTGTGCCTGTGAGGAAACTCCTGGAGGCCAGGAAAGGAACCACCCTACGGGGTCAGGGGAAACAGCAGACGCTGCCCAGGGCCAGGAATAATTTCCTTCTCACCAGCCAGCATCTAGGCATTTAGTCCAGGGCTAACTTTGCGCCCCGCTGAGGCCTGACCTTCTGAGACCTTTCCGTGAATTATGAGGCTCTCCAGGACGGCTGGCGGGAAGGAGCTCCTCTCCAAATTGCTGCCCTTCAAGTAGCTACATCACTACTTCCACACAGCCCTGGTTTTAGCAGAGAGTGCTCTGTACTTTCTTAGCCATCACCATGTTCTGTCCTTCTTCCTGAGTCTCTCCTTTTCCTCAGAAAGCATAGGAAAAAACTCTCATCGTGGCTCTCCGTTGCATCAACGTTGTGTGCTCTGGCACCTGCCTTAGGGAAGCCCAGGCTGGGGAAACAGGTACCTCTGCTCCTCGGGCACCTGCTCTCCGAGCCATTACTTTCCCTTCCTCTGTGTCATTACTTCATGCCCCGATTTCATTGGGAAATTACCGAGTTACTTGAGAAGCACACAGTTAATAAATATGTCAATGCAACAGGGCAAAGCACCGTAATTTTTTTTCTTAGAAAATAAACAAAAAAGAATGACAAAAATCTAAAGCATGGTAATATTTTACAATTCCACTTGCAAATGTAAATGTGTTTTAACTCTTTGGCTTTTTTACAAAATTAATTGAAAGTAGGGGCCTCAGTGTTGCCTCCGCTAGAAATCTCTGCTCACAAGGAACAGTTTGGGGGTCATCCTTAAAACGAACCCCCTTTAAACACGGTTCCTATCCTTCAAGATCTTATGTTTATTTTTTACCAGGAAAAATAAAAATACAGACATAAGACAACATATGTACAAGGCATCATATTGATGCATGCAAAGTAATTATAATAATATACAAACTGAGTATATAAAATGTGGAAGGGGCATGTAAACAGAGGCTGATGATCTCATTCAGCTTCCCTGAGGCTGGTAGGATTTAGCTGAGCAATGAAAGATGGACTGAAAGATGACATGGTTGATTGAAAGGAAAGGAGCAGATCTGAAGAAGATTCTTGCTCAGGTATAGATTCACAATGAGCAGACCGTCCATTTTGGGTGAAGACTAGGCTTCCTGAGAAGGACTCTTGTTCTGGGGACCCTGAATTGCCTAAATGTTTGAGCAACAATACCCAATATAGCTTTTTGCAATGATGGAAATGTTCTGTATCTACACTCTCCAATACGGCAGCCACTAGCGATGCTCAGCTGTGGAGTTCCTGAAATGTGGCCCATGCAACAGAGGAACTGAATTTTAAGTTTTATTTAATTTCAACTCATTTAAATAGCCACTTGTTGCTAGGGGCTACAGGTATTGGATAGCACAGATGCAGAGGAATGAGAGAGGAGATTCTCAGAGCCTCCTCCTGAAAGCCACACTCAGGGCCCCCTGTGTCTCCTGCCCACAGTCAGGTCCAGCCTGGATCTTAAGTCTTTCGTGCCAATCACGCTGGAATTGAGGTCACAGGCTTCCACTGTTGATACTCTCTGGAGGACTCAAGCTGAGTGGCCTTGACCTCCTCAGAGGACAATACCACGTTACATTCTAGACGGTCAGCCGAGCTCATTGGCAGGTCTAACTCCCAGGTAGGAAGAGCTGGGCACTCACCATCCAGGTGCTTATGACAGGATTCAAGAGACAAAGAAGGGGCCAGTGGTACTCTAGCCTCTTCTCCCAACCCTGGGTCCCATGGCAGAGAACTTTCCCAGCTCCATCCTCTTTCAGGCTGGTAATGGGTAACAGTTACTATTCTTGGATAGCAATTCACCTGCTGCTGAGTCATTGCTAATTTGTTTGTTCTGAAAAAAGACGAGCGAAATAGTTGGGTGTTCACAGAATCTTTGGCATTAGAGAAATGATTCAATGAATGTAGCTCTCCTGAGTTTAACTGGATTTTTCTTCTGCTTCTGTTGTCATGGCCTGCTCTTCACTCTTACATTTTCTGCACAAGAAGTGGAAGCTTCCTTCTCACAGGCTGTATTACTTCATAGAAAATCATTCAATATCAACCCTGGAAATGAAATGAAATCATTCTTGCAGTTAGCACTTGCTGAGAAGTATGGGGCCATAGCTACTTCTTTTTACTCACAATAGGATATTTTGGGTAAACTTATTTGACCATATCCTCAGTCTTATTTTCCCTTCATTTGCAGGTGAGATTGTCATGATAATAATAAGGAAGTCCTCTGTTACTGAGGTGGGTTCAAGGTTATGCTGGAGAGGGGAGGGAGTCTTAGAGACCTTACGAGCTAGGCTGGCTCTAAATGGTACAGGTGCACAAGGGAAACCCGTGACACATTCCTGAGTATGCTTGTTGTCCTGTTTACCTGTTATCCTGTCACAAAGCACACTGAGGCTTGCTGACTTGAGAAAACCGCTTATTATTATCGCTCATGGTTCTGGGGGTTGACGAGGCTCAGCTGGGGCGTTATCAGCTGGCTGCTCATCGCGTGCATTTGAATGGCAGCTGACTAGGATGCCTGGCTGAACATCCAAGATGGCGCTCACCCGTGGCCAGCAGTGGATTCTGGGGTTGGGGACTGGAACACCTCCATGTGGCCTCTCCACGTGACTTAGGCTTTCTAACAGCATAATCAGACCTGTCTCATGGACCTTTTCAATCTGGGCACCAACAGGGAGTGTTCCAAGAGGCCTGTGCAGATGCCAACAGGCTTTTTATGATCTGGTCTTAGGACACCCAGAATGTCAGGTCCACCGCAAGTCACCATTGCCAGCCCAGATTCCAGGGGAGCAAAGTAAGACTCAACTAGAGCAGCAGCAAAGCATTTTTATTCTTTGTAGGTATACAGAGAAATCATGCGGACAGTACCGAATTCCCATATACCTACCCTCACGTGCACAGTTTTCTCTATTATTAACCCTTTGCATTAGGGTGGAAACTTCAGCAACAAAGAATTTTCAGCCATCTTGAATCTACCAAAATGGTCATATTAAAGGGAAACCACTTATTATGGATGGTGACGATACTCGCACAATTTTGTGAATGTAAGTAATACCAACAAATTGTACAAAGGAAAGTGGTTAAAATGGGACATTTTGTGCTAGATGTAAGTTGCCACAATAAAAAGATAATTTAAAAAATTACAAGGGGGAAAAAAACACTTGAAGATAATCTGGCAGTTGCATTCAGAAAGGACCAAATGTAGGGCACAAACCAAACAAGAAAGTCTAGCTCTTGGAAGGCACTTGTGGAAAAGGAAAAGTGATAAAATTTAGAGACCAATTACAGAAACTTGCAGAGAAGCAACGATGGTGAGTTCTTGTAGAATTACAAGGGAAAGAGAAGAGTATTAAGTTTAATATGACTGAGCCCAAAAGCTTTAATAGGCACTGCTTGGACGACACGAGGGAAGGTGGCAAGGGTTGCCTTTTGGGTGGTGATGAATGGCTTGCTTTCTTGTGCTTTAAACCTTGTGGGTTGAAATGATCATCACATCTAACAACCAGCATAAATGAAAGAGGCTGCTAATCCGGTTCTGTTAGGTGCAGCAGTACTTGTCAGTTATCGAGCCAATCAGCCTCTGGAACTTGCTGTGCTCTTCTGTGTCTATACGGAAAAACCAGGGTACCAGCAGTTTGTGCAGTCATTCACCTTCATTGAGCACGATCAAGCGTTCCTAGCAGCCAGGCCCATCTGTCCTTCCTCCTCCTTATGAAGGAGCTTATTACCCACGGCAGTCTTAGGATACACGGGACTCTTCCTCGTCAGCGCTCATCTCCAGTTCGGATGTGGCTTTCTGATTGGCAATGGTCTTACTAAATCAGAGAAATCTGAAGAGAAACATGATCAGAGAGACCCGCATACAAGGGCTTAGGGAAAGGCAGAGTGCAAGTCTTCTCACATAGAGAAGTTTCAATGCTGCCAGATAATGAGAGACAATAAAAGCATGGTTATTTGGAGATCAGTGGATGGAAAATGTGTGAGAGGAGCAAAAAACTGGGCTGTGGAAGGAAGTTCATCTAGGACAGTGGTTTCTAATCTATTTCAGGGAAGGTTGTGGTTGTGTACGAGGTTACCAGCAGTTCCATAAATATGAAAAAATACGTATAGCAAGTTAAGAATCACAGGGTGTCCACGTGCAAGAAGGTAATTTTCTTTATATCTTGCTAATTGAAGTCAACGTACTCATGGATCCCTCTTTCCAATGGTAGCAGTAAGAAATCTTACCACTTAAGCGTCTTTTAGTTCACTGGTTCCAGTCTCTTTGAGGGTAACAGCACAGCTGTTCAGTGTTCTTTTCTCCTCCAGGCCTAATCTGAGTTTCTGGTGGAGGGGATCATGGGCAGAGAACAGCTTCCGGGTTGTCCTGGCATGTGGGGTTCTGGTCCTCAGGCTGTCCCCCGTTCTTACCGACCTCGACTGACACCATGCATGTCCTGCCTTCCTCACAGGGAAGGTCTCATCTGTCTTTGACCCTCAGCCCCTGTACCATCCCCTTTGAGTGCTTGGGGACTCTTGGCTGCTTTACTTGAACACTCTGGAAGGTGCTGGACTTTGAGGCAGCCTCTGCTGCCAGGGCTGATCCTTGGCTGGGGCCACGTTGGACATCGGGCTTTGCTGAGACTGCCGGTGTCCAGGGGCTCCATCCTGGGAAGCCCCATGGTTCTTCTTCTCTCCCAGGATTCCCCATTGATCCTCTCTACCAGAGGCCAGGTCGGTTTCTCTAGTTTGGTGGTGATGCAGAAGGGGCACTGGGCCTCCTATCAGGGGTCTTCCAGGGTTGAATGGACATGAGTGACGTCCTCTCTTATTCCCTCCTGCTGGTCAACTCTGCTCCTTTTGGGTGGGAAAAAAATAACTTCATACTACCAGGTATTCTTCTGTACTTAATGGTTTGTGATATAAGCTTTATGCTCCAAGTTCTCCAACATTTTGCCTTTTGGAATTCAAAGAAACAAACACACAGAAACGCTCCCTCTTTCAAGCTTTCAATCCTAGTGTTAATATTTAAAATGGAGAGTACTTTGAAATGGTGCCTTGCCATGTAGGCCACAGGAAATGTTTTGTTTTTCAGGTCACACTCTGTCGGTCAAGTGAATGTTTTATATCACTTTTTATTGTGGTAACCTATACAACTGAAAATTTCCCATTTGAACCACTTTTAAGTGCACAATTCGGGGGTATTAATCACACGGACACTTTTGTGCTACTATCACCACCATCCATTACATAAACTTTTTAATCACCTGGAGCAGAAACTCTGCACCCATTAAAGCAATGAGTCCCCATCCCCCACCCCCTCGACTCCCCTACCCCCAGTAACCTCCGAATTTGCGTAGTCTAGGTATTTCATATAAGTGGAATCACGTATTTTCCTTTCTTTATTTCTCTCAATATGATATCTTCAAGATTCATCCCTGCTGCATCAGCACTTCATTTCCTTTTATGACTGAATCATGTTCCATTGTACGTATATACCACGCTTTGTTTATCCATTCATCTGCTGATAGACACTTGGGTTGTTTGCCCCTTTTGGCTCCTGTGAACAATGTGTTTGAATCGTTTTCAATTCTGTTGGGTACATGCTGACAAGGGGATTACTGGGTCATATGGCATTCTAAGTTCAACTTTCTAAGGAACTGCTGAACTGTTTTCACCACTGCTGGACCACCACTTACATTCCCACCATCACTGACGAAGGCTCCCGTTTCTCTGCATCATTGCCAACACTTATTATTATTTTTAATGATAGCCATCCTAGTGGGTGAGAAATGTTGTCTCATTGTGGTTTTGATTTGCATGTCCCTGAAAACCAATGATGCTGAGCATCTTTTCAGGATGTTATTGGCCATTTGTGTATCTTCTGTGGAGAAAGGTCTATTCAAGTCCTTTGTCCGTTTTTAAACTGAGTTGTTCGCCTTTTTTGTTGAATTGTAGCTGTTCTTTATGTATTATATATATTAAGCCCTTATTGGATATATGATTTGCAACTGTTTTCTCCCATTCTCTAAGTTGTCTTTTCACTTTCTTGGTAATGTCCTTTGATGTACAAAAGTTTTTAATTTTGGTGAAGTCCATTTTGTCTGTTTTTCTTTTTGTTGCTCATGCTTTTGGTGTCATATCTGAGAAATCACTGCCAAATGCAAGGTCACGAAGGCTTTCCCCTATGTTTTCTTCTAAGAGGTTTATGGTTTTAGCTCTTATATTCAGGTCCTTTGGTCCATGATTTTTGTATATGGTGTGAGGTGGGGCTCCAACGTCATTCTTTTGCTTGTGGATATCCAGTTTCCTAAACCATTTGTTGAAGAGACTATTCTTTCCCCATTTAATGTACTTGGTACTCTTGTCGAAAGTCATTTGGCCATAGATGTGTCAATGTGATTTTGTTTCATGCACATCATTAGGTACTTCTCCCAAAGAGATTCTTTAGCAGACATGTCCCGCCACCTGAGCAGCTGGACTGGGGGCGGGTAGAGACTAACAATCTTGTCTTAATAAAGCTGGCCTGAGGGGTGGCAGATGGTCAGGACTCCTGGGTGGCAAGCATTTCACTGCTGGAAGATAGTGCTAAGGCCACACTTCAGAAGGTGACCAGAGTCTATGGATGGTATTTCTATTTCTTACAAGTTTTTGTCAAAGAAGTAGGTCACTGGACTTCATCATTTTCATGGGTACTGTGTTTTACACAGATGCACCCTGATTGTGCTGGTGCTGACACCAGAGCCAAGAGCAGTACAGGAATGACAGGTTCTCCCTCTTGGGAGTTTCCAACCCAGGAGGTGAAATGAGCCGGGTGGGCAGCCAAATTATCCAAGGAAAGGAAACAAAGGGAGGAGAGAGTCAGGGAAAGTGGTCAGCATGGGCTGAATGAGGCACGTTGGGACTTCAAGGTCCTAGATAGAAGAGTGGTTATAAGATGGGAAGGGGGTGGCCCTCGAATCCCATTCCTGTAATGGGGTGCATGTTTGAGAGTCCCACTCCATCTAGGGGCCGTGGCTAGTAGACCAATTGGGTCAGGGTGGGTGGGAGGGTCAGCACATAAAAAAAATAAAAGGGGACAATAATTTTTATTTCGATGTTGCACAAATGAAAGTCACTTTCTGTTTGTAAACTGCACACTAACCTTCAGTTCATAAATGGCAAGATGTGTTTATGTTCACCGACACATGGCTCCCCAGGCCAGGCTCCCCGGGTTCAGCTTTCCATCCGCTGCCACTTGTACATACATGTGAAATTAGCCCCCAGGTGAAGGAGCTACTCATAGCATCATTGTGGGAGCTGGGAGAACAGTTGCTTGCAACCCTGGTTACACATTGGAATCACTTGGAGCTTTCAAAACACTGAGGGTTGGTCCCCAGCCCCAGAGACTCAGAACGATTGATGGGGGTTATGTCCCAAGCCTTGCAATTTTAGATCTGCCCAGTGATCCCCATGTGCAGTCAAGGTTGGGGTGCACCGCTGCTCTATAGAGGAATACTAAGCAATGCTGACAGTGAAGGAACCCCATAATGTTGTGTCACTGGCCACAGATCTATGCTTGCTTCCCTGAGAAAAGGGAATCATACAAGCTTCTGGAACCAGTTAAGATAGAGAAATGGCTGTTTTAACAAAGCTGAGAAACTGTCATCATGCCAGGCTCCCTGGCAGCTTTTAGGGCTGATGAGTTATTGCCCCTCATTCCTTTCTGTTTTCTTTCATCCCATAATTGTCTAGGGCAGTGGGGGCCAGGGTTACCGCAATTCTTCAGAATTTCTGAAGAGGCCTATCAAGAGATGGGTTAGTGAAACCACTGCCAGACCAGCCCGAAGGGATGCAGGAAGGGGCAGGAATGTACTGGAAGGAAGCAATCACTTATTCAACGTCTCCTTGGAGGCAGACACTTGACAGAGATGGTGCAGTAAGTGCTCAGAACAAACCCGGGAGCCAGTGGAAGTGCAGGAGCCGCTTCCGCTCAGGGCTGCCGGGCTGGAAGCCCTGGTGTGCTGCTGGAGGACCCCCGGGAGCCCAGGCAGATCTCGGCGTGACCCCGTCTTTCTCTTATGCGCTTTCTCCTTTGCAAAGTGAGCCTGGGAGTAAGTGGGTCTTAAGTATAAAAGAGGACCCCATCTGGCCGGAAGTGTGGTATCAAGATAGGGAGGCGGGTGCTGTACCGCCTGGAAAATCTGGCTGCTGTTGTTTTTTCCATTAGGGCGCATAGATGACGGCCTTGGCAGTGATGCCAGCAGGAGAATGAACTCCGTGCCTGGCACGGTTTCATCTCCCCGGCAACTCTGTAAGATGGATGCTATTATGATCCCTTTTCACAGAAGACGAAAAGGAGGTACCGAGATTAATGACTCGTCCAAGGTGACAAAATCAGGACGCGAGCGCCCGGCACGCAGGCAATGAGGCTCCAGAGCGTTTTCAGCAGGTCGCTCTCTGGCCTCTCCGGGTCTGGGCGCGAAGGTTTCGTGTTTGCTGGGTGAGGCCTGCAGCTCGTGCCCTCAATTCCCTGAACTCACACTCAGGGCTCCGGGGCTGGGGTGGCGGAGGCAGGAGCCTGGGCGCGCTCTCTCGGCGAGTCGTGCCGGCGCCCTGTGGGTGGGACCACCCAAGCTCCCACTCCACCGCAGCCCCTAGGAGGGGCAGGCCCCGCGCGGCCAGCGCCCGCCCGCCCCGCCGCCTCCGCCGCTGCCCGCCCCCGCCGCGGCCGAGCCGGAGCCGGAGTCGGAGCCGCGCCCCGCAGTGCCCGGTCGTGACGCGCCACCTCCCCGCCCGGGGAGGAGAAGGCCCCGCGGGCGCACGCTGCTCGTCCCCGCGCCCAGGGCCAGGGCAGAGGAGGCGCCCGCCCGGCCCCGCGCGCCGCCAGGAGCCCCCGCGCTGCGCGGGCAGGGCGCGGGGAGCCGCAGGGATGTAGGGGCGCCCCCGCGCGCCGCTCCCAGGGCTCCCGCCGGGCCTGCGGGCCGGGCCGCCCGCCGAGGCTCGCCCAGGTAGGAGACAGGGCGGGCGCGGGGCTGGCGCGCCGGGGGCGCGGGCGGGCGCGGGGCGAGTGGACCGCGGCATCCACCACCCCGCGGGGCGCGCCAAGGGCCGCCCACCGCCCACCTGGTGCTCAGCGCGCCCTGCGGTCAAGTCTGTCCTTTTGTTTTCTGTGTGAAGCTGAAGTAAAGGTTTTTCAAATCCCTTTTGGGGGGAATTTGCCGATCGATCCGGAGGGGTGTGTGTGTGTGTGTGTCTTCCTGTTAGTGGTTTCCAGGAGTGTTATTCTGGACTGGGTCAGGAGTCCCTCTCTCAGGGGTTTGGGTTCCGAAGCGCCGGGCTAGTCAACAAGGTAAGGAATGAATGCTTTGAAGCAGTGGGGAGCGTGGCTTGTCCGCCTTTCTGGATAAAGGGTGATGCGGGGACGCATAGCTGCAAACAGGCACCTACGCGCCCACCAAGCACCCATCATTCAGCACCGTCACGCCCAGCACCGCACGACACCCACTGCTTTTACCCTCACAGCAGTCTTGCCGGGGAGGCGCTTCAGCACCCTCACTTTACAGCCGAGGAAACTGAGGCTTAGCCAGCTTGACTAACTTGTTGGAGAAGCGGCATCCAGAAAGAGTAAGGCTTCGGGACTCCGATCCCCGGGCCTAATACTTCGTCGCAGGAGAGCTGTCAGCCGACTCCCCCTGGAGGGAGGAGGGCTGCGAGGAGGGTGCGCAGACCCTGAACCCCTGCTCCCTGCCTTGAGCGGCTCTCCATGGTATTTGTGGGCTCTCATCTGATAGCTTCCCTCCCCTGGTTTTAGCTCTGCAGCCCAAGAACTGAGGGGAGGGGTGCCTCTGGACCACTGATACCACGGAGAAAGTGACAGAGGCCCATCAGTCTTTGGAGCGGAATGTCTGGGTCACCCTGGCTTATAGCTAAGCTTCTGGAAGGAACTCTGTGACTATTGATGAACTAGGGAAAGCAAGGGGTGGTGCCCAGGGAGTGTGCTATCCCTTTCCCCACCCAACTTACTATGAGTTAATAGTTCATTTTAAATTGTCCTAATAGCCTATGCTAAGTTTTGTGCCCAGGAAAAATGTGGACCCTTTAGGAAGGGCTTTGATGAGGGAATGCATGTGAAACCCCCTGATTTATTTTCAGTCTCCTTTGGCTAGCTGCCATGGTGCTGCATGTGGAGCACAGTGCGTGCCCAGCCACACTCTGGCGGTCTCCATGAAGGAATGGGTGTTGGAACTGAATTCTCACATGACATGGACAGGACAGGACCACACCCCACATTTCTCAAAGGCTCCACTACTGCCATATGAAGTGTGATATGGCATCAAGATTTTCTTGATGGTTCTAAAACATCTGGCATCTTTTGAGTAATTCCTTCATGGTTGGTGAAACACTACTTCACAGATTCATTTATTGAACCATCGTTCATTGAATGTCTACTACATGCCAGACACTGTTGCAAGTGCTGGGGATATGGCAGTGTGTGGAACAGATGGAAATCCCGCTAACCGATGCGAGTCCTCTTGGTGAAGTCCTAGGACATTTGGCAGTCTCTCAGCATAGGGGATTCACTGAAATCTGCCCTTCTGCACAGGCTGCCGGCACACTGGCTGCCCAGAGGACATGACTCAGCTTCTCCAGTAGAGATGACAAGAAAGTGATGGACCAGGATCCTGCTCTGTGTGTCCCTAAAGAGTAGCAAGAGTATACTTTGTGGCCCAGCTGTGGACTTGTGGGGAAACCAGGGAAGATGGAAAACCTCTGGCTGGGATGCATCAGTGGGAGATGGGTGTCCACCTAGAAGACAAGGCAATGTGGAGGGAACGTCTCATTCATCAGAGTAGCACTGTTTGACATTTGCAATGGAACTAATAAAGAGTAGGGGTAGGAAACCACAGAGAGATTCTCACGTTATGATGCGACAGGATGGATCCGCTAATAACTCGACAGTTACACTTTGAAGGAGAGAAGTCATCATGGAGTGACTGGTCCCTCCCTTCAAGTTTCCCATCTGCTGCTGTCAGGGTGCTTGGTTTGTGTTTTGCTCTCTTGGAGGCTTGTGGGTGGGCTGGTGGTACAAGATGAGGATTTGCACTGGCTGCCGGCGTGGCTCCAGGAAATGCTGCTGCAGCCTCCCGGCCGGCCCCGACCCCCAGGGGCGTGTAGAGGACCCCGCACGGAGCAAGCTCACCAAGTGTGGAAAGGGGCTGGGGTTCCTCAAGGTCTGTGCCATCCCCATTTTTCTTCCACATAAACGGGCGTCCATGTGGCAGAGTGATGGAAAGGAATTTTTCATCCCCATTCTATTCCAGAAAGGCTTATAAGATGCCATAACTTGAAAGTCAGATGAAAGAAAAACAGGAGTAGAAATAAAGTGGAGCCTGAAACAAGGCAAAAAATGTATAAAATATAAACTTTGATGACCTGCATGCTTGTAAAGTTGCCAAAGTGGGGCTGCAGATGGGAGAAGGGCAGGAAGGGTGTGTGCGCCTCTCGCCCTGGGCCCGGAGGGTGATGTGCCTGGGGCTTCGCGGCGGCGCTGTGACTGTTGGGCATGAGTTGGAAGTGGGCCAGGATAGGTGAACCAAAGCTCCTTATGCTGCCGTAGGCTGGGTGGCCTTCAGCACCCGTGTGTGCATGAGCCTGGAACAGCGCCAGGACTTCACTGCAGTCAGACTTCAAAATGAAAAAGGACTTAGACACAGAAAATAATGGAAAGAGTGTTTAGCCCTTTTCTCTCTGAACAGTGAATGAGATAACTTTCCAGCTGCTGTTCCCTACTTTTAGGTTATTGGACCAATTTTCTATATAAATAATTAAAATGTAACCAAATGCAAAGAGTTTAATAGGTGCGTAACAATCACCCTCAGTACTGTCACTACAGTATTACATTCTGCAAGTGTCTTCTGTTGCGTCAGATAGCGGTTTTCAGTGAGGAATATCTAAGGCACATAGTAGAAAACAATTGGCAAATTACTCAAAGTCCTTTCACTGTGATTTGGAAATGATAGATCTTTGTAGAATGAGACCTTTTTTGGACTAGCTTTTTTATTGGGGGGAAAAGGGATTCAATTTGTGTTGGTAAGGAGTGTGTTCCTATTTAATAATGCTTATTTTTTCTCTGGCCACACCATTTTGAATGTTAACCAGAGTACCTCTACTCTTAGTAAACTCTGTAGTTTATTACAGATTTTTAAAAATATTTAAAATAAGCTTAAGCAGTTCTTAAGGAGACAGAGAGATGAAATGTGACTTAAGAGTATTATTGGGGAGATGTTCATATTTAACATGAGAGTTTAGACTAGCCAACTAGTATAGTAGCCTCTTAAACTTCTGGTCAAGTATAGATAAATGTCTTAAGCATAAACTTGACATGACCAGCTTGATGTACATCTCTGAAAAAGACTACATTATTAGAATGAAAAAGCAAAATAGAACAATTATAGAATAATGACTTAATGTGTTTTTCATTTTAGTATCAGGTCTTCAAAAATAAAATAATTATTTTAATTGCCCCATGATGCAAACTGTACATTTGAGTTTTTGTTTTGTTTTTTAATATAGTACTTTAAATCTAGTTTATGTTTTGTTTGTCCAAATTTGAACTGGAACCTGATGGATATTACTTTCAGTACTTTGTAGATGATAAACAGTTTTCAGATGTACTTAAAAAAAAAAAAAAAGCTGGAAGTCAACAGAACACAGAAGAGAAAGGAGAAGATGCCGCCTGTGCATTGCCATGCAATGGAAAAGCCAAGGAACCCCCAAAATTGTTCGCCAGTCAGAAGATACCGCTCCCCCAGAAGGAAGCAAGTCTTCCAGCCTCTGAAACTATGAGCCAGTAAATTCCTGTTGTTACGCCAACCCACTGTGTGGTACTTGTTTTAGCAGCGGTTAGCTAATACAGGCCAGGAATTAATCTTTCTAAAGCTCCCCAGGTGGGTCTAAAGTGTAGCCAACTGTTAGCACTCTTTCTTGCAGGCAGTGGGATGAAATCTGACAGGGACACAGTTGTGTGTCTTCTGGAAAATTAAAAATGTATGAAAATTGTGCCAATGATATTTTTATATAAATGTAGAATGGAGTTAGGTGCCGGGTTCCAAAAATTTTTAAATCAGTCTTCATGGTCGTGAAAGTCTGTGGGTCGCTTGGAAGTCATGCCTTCGGTGGGTGGAATGGTCTTCACATTGCAGGATGTCCAGCGTCCGTGGTCCGCTCTACTGAAGGCATTGTAGCAATGGCCGAAAGTGTCCCCTTCCCCAACATTTCTGAAATGCTGTTAGGGGTCATACCTGCCCCATTGAGAATCACTGCTTACAGCACAAATGCATATGTGGGCCCTAAAAGAAGAGGGCATTGAGAGGTTATAAGCCATCCATCCAGAGTATACCTACCTTAATTGTTAAAGGATCATAGGTCGTAGATTTGGTGATAGAAATCAGAGCCGTGGTTGCCACGTGTGGTGGGCAGTGGCTACAAAAGGGCATGGGGGAATTTGGGGGGCTGATGGAAATGGTGTATACAATTGTCAAAAGTGATTGAATCATACACTTAGGATTTGTGTGTTTTACTGTATGCAAATTTGTCCTCAATAAAAAACTGGAAGTGAAAACAATGGAAACATTCCTGCAGTGGACGCTTAGTCCTCTGAGACTCCATCTGTAGATTCCAGTTTGAGAAACAGAACTGTGCTTCCCTGGCCAGAAGGCAGTGCTCTGGAAATCCGGAAATCAGTCTCTCTCACGGTCAACTTTTTGACAACTCCTCTGTGGTAGTGGCCTCTGCTCTTAGCCTCTGGCGAGTGCCTGGAGCAGAGCTGTGCCAGAGGCCGAGAGAAGGTAGGAAGGGTGAGGCGGGGTGATTGGAAAGGGGGAGGAACAGGAGACAGAATCCAGTCCCGCCTATGGATTCTGGCTCCTGTTGCCAAGGGGCCTTAGGGACAAAGTGGCGAAGCTGTCAAACTCCAGCGTAGCTGTCAAGAAGCTTGTCAGTAGCCGTCTTGTAATGGTAATCACTTCTTTCTGGACCTCAGTTTCCCCTTTGGGCTTAAAACCCTTGTGCCTTGGTTGAAATCTTGTGACTTTGTATTTACACCAGCTGAGTAATTTAGATTTAAGAGCAATAACTGAAACCTCAGCGGCAGTTTTTATCTTCATATCATTTTACATACTTGATGCAAAAAACTTTCCTCTTCCCATTTACATGGGTAAGTGATCTAGATAAATCTACTTTGAGCAAGGCTTTTAGATTAATCTTCTGATAGGAATATAGCTGAAGTTTCTGTGTTTCTTCAAGAGGTTTCTGAGACAATGAGTGGGTTTCTGTTGCTGGGTCATGGCAATGGTTGGTTTGCTCTTATCTGTATAAAGCTTTTTCTCTGGTAGTTCTGTTTAAGGCACAGTTTGGCTTTTAGGATTTCTGTGCGTTCTTGTTCCCCCATGCCCCCTTTGCAGCCCGCCGTGGGGTATCCACTTTGCTCTGTGGTCGTTTCCACATTCTCCTTCCCCATCTCGAGTGTGGAGCTGTCCCCGGGAGCTCCTCAGTAGCTATGGTTAAGTCGCTCTGTCTGTCTTGCCCTGTGGACGTGAGTTCGTGAGTCCCTGAGGGTTTAATTTCTCATGATTGGGACAGAACAGCCTTGACTATGGGCATTTCCTTAGGACAGTGCCTCTCACATTTTCCCACCCAAGGACCCATCTTGGAAAGTAGAAAGTGAAGGCTTAACCCAGCACTCCAAAGTAACTTGCCTAAGAGACATTTCTTTGATGCTTCATTTTTTTTTTTTTTAATCCTAGACAGTTCTTGGAGACTTTTCTTTTAACCATTCCATAATATAGCCATGTTTGCTTTAATATAAAAATAATTCCCCACCAAGAAAATATTTGGGTAAAATTCATACCCCAGAAAAATAGACTCTGGGTTCCTTGGCCATCTCCAGCTTCTTGGGGATTTGTGGATTCTAGTTTAAGAAATAAGGGCTTGAATAAGTTCAGAATTCTAAAGTATTTTCCACAAGCATGTCCCTTTGGCAGTTATAGCCAAATTAATTGGAATCAAATCCTCTGAATATTTCTCCATTGTGTCAAATAAACATGTATGCACATATTCAGAAGAGGCAGTGAGTGTATTTATAGGACCCTCAATGTCAAAGTAGAAGAGTGAGTTGATTTGATGCAGAAGTGTGGGAAGTATGGCTAGGATTTCCTTTTAAATTTCAGATTTGGGGATGGGCTACTTCAGGTTCCTGGAAGAAGGAGAAGTCACCTACTGCTGCCCGCCTCTCTTCTTGTGTTTCTGTATGGGTTTGGCATGCTGGAGATTTCCCTTTGGCACAGGCCAGAGAGGCCCCCGTCCTGGGCCTGGGCCTCTTATGACGTCCTGATGTCCCACGGGGAGCGACTGCAGCGGCAGCCCTCACCCCGCACCTGGCTTCTGTTTTGTAAGGCAGGATTCACAATGTGGGGAATTCCTCAGGAATAAGAAGGAAATTCCTCAAGGTTGTGGAACTTTCCTCCAGAAGAAGGTGTTTAATAGCTGTGATGTGACCACAAAGCGGGGAAAATGCCCCCTCCTCGTGCACAGGGGCCCTCGGCCTTGAGGAAGATGCGTGGGCTCTTGGGCCAGCCTGTCTGTCCTCCGGCTGTCACTTTTCCTGCTTTGGCACTGGGTGTAGAAGTCCTCGCAGAGAGATAGGAAGGCGCTAATGGGCAAAGCCAGCCCTTCCTGGAAGCGGTCTGAAGGGGGCCATACGTTCCTAGTCTCTACACGTGCTTAATTAGTGCCCGTGTAATTCAGTTCACTTTGACATTTCTCATTCTGGGTCTAGTAGGAAACTGTTTTAAGCCTCACATATGCGTTTTCATTTTATCCTAAATGAAAAAGAAGCTTCGTATGTATGCTCCATGCACTGTTGTATATATTGTGATACACTATTTCCAAATATGTGGCAATCACCAAAAACTAGCGGAACTGACCTGGAGACTGTCTTAGCGATCACTAGCTTTTTAATGTGATAGTTATATAAAGCCGAGCTTCCCAACTCTTTTCCCATCATGGAGCACCGCAGCCAATGGACAAGGTCGCTGGGGTTGGGATGACAATTCTGAGGGCTCTGGTGGCCCCAAGCCCTGCACTGCTGCGCCTCTGCCAGGCTGGGAGCCGCTACAGAGAAGGTGTAGCCAGCCCAGGAGGTTCCATCCATGTTGCAGGGTTCATGGCACTAAGGCAGAAAAGGAGGAGCGGTATGCCATGCTCACTAGCTGACGGTGAATGAATCCTTTCCGTTTTCTGAAGAATCATGTTGTATGTGGGAAATGCAATCTAAAAAAATAACACAGTGGAATGGACCTGGGACTTTTTATTGCTCGTATTTTCTGTCTATACATTTTCTATCTGTAAAAATCTTCCTGTGGCAACATAAATATGAAAGGTAAAAATGGCCATTTTAACCATTTTTAAGTATACAGTTCAGCGGCATTGGTTACATTCAGAGTGTCGTGTGACAGTCATCACTGTCCATTACCAAAGTGTTTTCATCACCCCAAACAGAAGCTCCGTGGCCTTTAAGCAGTGATACCATCCTCCTCTCTCCCCGTCTCCTGGTAACCTCTAATCTACTTTCTGTTTCTATGGATTTGTTTATTCTAGATATTTCAGAGATGTGGAATCACACAATATTTGTCCTTTTGGGTCTGGCTCCTTTCATTTTGCGTGATGTTTTGAAGGTTCATCTGTGTCGTAGCCTAGCATTTATCAGGACTTCCTTCCTTTTTACAGCCAAATAATATTCCATTGTGTGGATAGACCACATTTTGTTTACCCATTCATCTGTTGATGGAAACTTGGGTTATTTTCACTATAAAGGAATATTTTTAATGTTACTCTGAATCATTTTTTTAAATAAAACCACCACTGATACAGGTAAGTTGCCTCAGAATAAGGAAGATTTTATTTACCTAGTATTCCTTCTGGCATTACCAGGTCTTGATCTCTAGCCCAATAACTATTGCTTTCTCTATTCAGAGTCATTCTCCACCCCCAACACTTTCTCCAGCCATCCAGACAGAGCTGCTTGCAAACTTCTTGGTAGTATTCTATCTTCTCCTGTGTTATTCACAACCATCTGCAGACTCTAATAATGGTTCCCCTTGCACTCCTAATCTCTGTTCCACACTCAGAACCCTTATTCCATCTTTTTTCTTTTTGTCTGATTCAACCCAGGTGTTAGTCCCTAAGGACTCTAAATGCAAAGATGAGTGGGTGGGTGTAGGGAACTCTTCTTTCCCTCACCCCTTCCTTTCTCCTATGAGTATTTTTTGAGCTCTTACTACATGGAAGATGTGTAGGACAGGGCCCTTTTCTTAAGGAAACTGCATGTGGCCCAGGGTGTGGGAGAAAGGAGAGACTGCTCTGTGCTGCTGTTGCCCTTGGCCCATGTAGCCTCAAGGCCGGCAACCATGGAAACCACCCCATGCTGCCAGAGCCCTGGGTCCCAGAGCCAGAAGCCTGAGCCCCCCAGGTATACTCAGCCAGGGTGAGCCCAGGTGACCCATCACTCATGGCTCTGAGAAAGAGGGGTGGGGGGAGGTCTGCAAGGGCCATCGGGAGAGGCTTCTGATCAGAAGGAGTTCAGGGCAGGTCAGAAGTCACAGCTGCCAGATTAAGAACAGTAGAATTGCATTACAGATCTGGAAAGCATTGTAGCCATGGCAGAGGTAGAATTCACATTGTTTACAGGCAGAGTAAGGAGAAGAGCTGGAGAAGGAATCAGACAGCAACTTGGAAGATAAAGGCAAGAGAGTGAGTGTGTGTGTGTGTGTGTGTGTGTGGGGTGGTGGTGACCCTTCTCCCATCAAAGGGTGTCAAAAAGGTGAGAGTGTCTGGTAGGGACAAGTAAAAATGTCCTTTGACTTGAGAAACTAGGAGGTAGGGGGTGGCTTGGGCATTTCAGAGGAGTAGTGAGCAAAGAAGCCGGACCACATTCAGCAGAGTGGCTGGATACAAGATTAATACACAAAAATCAGTAGCATTTCTATACACTACTGATGAGCAATCTTAGGAGAAAATCAGGAACAAAAATTCCATTTATAATAGTTACTAAAAGAATCAAATAGTTAGGAGTAAACTTAACCAAGAACATTAAGAACCTGTATTCAGAAAACTACAAAAACACTGCTAAAAGAAGCTGAAGAAGACTTAAATAAATGAAAGGGTATTCCATGTTCATGGACTGGAAAACTATAAATATCGTTAAGATGTCAGTTCTACCCAAACTAACTTACAGATTGAATGCAATCCCAATAAAAATCCTAACATCGTATTTTGCAGAATTGGAAAAACCAATTATCGAATTTATTTGGAAGGGTTTGGGACCCTGAATAGCCAAAAACGTCTTAAAAAAGAACAGAGTTGGAGGACTCACTTCTTGACTTTAAAGCATGTTATTTAGCTACAGTGGTAAAAACAACATGGTACTGGCATAGAGACAGAGAGATTGACCAATGAAACCAAACTGAGAAATGAGAAATTGACCCTCACATCTACAGTGAAGTGATTTTTGACAGGGCTGTCAAGCCCACCCTGCTAGGCCAGAACAGTCTATTCAACAAATGGGGCTGGGAGAACTGGATATCCATATCCAAAAGAAAGAAAGAAGACCCTTATCTTATACCTTATATAAAAACTATCTCAAAATGGATCAAGGACCTAAATATAAAAGCTACAGCCATAAAACTCCTAGAAGAAAATGTAGGGAAACATCTTCAAGAGGTGGTAAAACTTTACACCCAAAGCATGAGCAATGAAAGAAAAAAATAGATAAATGGGATCTCCTCAAATTTAAACACTTTTGGTCTTCAAAAGACTTTGTGAAGAAAGTAAAAAGACAGCCTACACAATGGGAGAAAATATTTGGAAACCACATATCTGATAAGGGTTTGATATCCAGGTCATATAAAGAGATCATACAACTCAGTGATAAAAAGACAAGCAACCCAATTAAAAAATGGGCAAAGACTGGAACAGACATTTCTCCAAAGAGGAAATACACATGGCTAGCAAGCACATGAAAAATGCTCACCATTACTAGCTATTAGGGAAATGCAAATCAAAACTACAATGAGATGCCATTTCACACCGTATGGAATGACCATTATTAAAAAAACAGAAAACTACACGTGCTGGAGAGGATGTGGAGAATCAGGAACACTCCTTCACTGTTGGTGGGAATGCAGAATGGTGCAGCCTCTGTGGAAGACAATTTGACAGTACCTCAAGAAGCTGAATATAGAACTGCCATATGATCCAGCAATCCTGTTACTAGGAATATATTCAGAACAACTTAAAGCAAGCATGTGAACTGACATTTGCCCACCGATGTTCATAGCAGCATTATTCACAATTGCTAAAATGTGGAACCAGCCCAAGTGTCCATCAACCAATAAATGGATAAACAAAATCTGTTATATCCATACAATGAAATACTATTCAGCTGTAAGAAGAAATGAAATCAGGATGCATATGACAACATGGATGAACTTTGAGGATATTATGTTGAGTGAAATAAGCCAGACACAAAAGGATAGATATTGTATGGTTTCACCAATATGAACTAAATGTGATGAGTAAACTCACGAAGTTAAACTCTAGAGTATAGGTTACTAGGAAATAGAAGGTGGGTTGAGAATGGGAGCTGATGTTTTATGTATGTAGCATTACTAAGGTTAATTGTAAAAGTGTGGAAATTCTCTCATGAATGATAGCAAATATATAATACTAATATAGGGTGTTAGGAATCAGGTGGGTTGGGGGGAAAATAGACCAAATGTAAGATATGGGCTATAGTTAGTAGTAATATTTTGAGGATGCTCTTTCATACTTTGTAAAAAAATGTTTCACAACAATGCAAGGTGTTGGTGGTGGGGAGATGTATGAGAGCCTTGTATGAGGATATGCATGTTTGTTTTGTAAATTCACATCTTTTGCTATACACAGCA